>PVLC010010792.1:5226-49355 GCA_004027655.1 Graphiurus murinus
GGCGCACGCTTGTAATCCCAGCATTCGGGAGGCTGAGACCGGAGGATCCGGGTTCGCGGCCAGCCTCAGCTACCTAGTGAGGCACTCCGCAACTTAGTGAGACTCGGTTTCAAAATAAAGAATAAAAAATGGGGCTGGGGGTATAGCTCGGAGGTAGAATGCCCCTGAGTTCAATCCCCAGTACCGCAAAAAAAAAATAATAATAAAAAATAAAACCCACGCTAAAATGATTAAATAAAGGCATCTGATATTTTTGCTTCATTCTTTAAAGCCATTAGGAATTAAAGCAGTATAAATGAACATCTCATAATATATGCAATTCTATCTTACTGTCTGTGCCTGAGAATTCCATGCCACTTATATCCAGAAATTTAAAAAAATTAACATAGTGCATATATTTGAGTCAAAATCGAATATATGCATAATCCTTCCCTTAAAAGTATTATCACTATTGGGAAAAAATAAATATATGGTAGTAAATGGACCACATACTATCTTTCCCAATTTTGGAAAAATAAGCCATGGAAGCCTAGGATTAGTTCTACCTCTTATACAGCTTCCAGAAGGGATTTAAGGTATAATGCAGACAACAATGAAGGAAACAAACCCATCTGAGGCACTGTTCAGCTAGCAGTTCCATTCCTTACAGAACCAGTGTTGTTTTTTTCTTGTAGTAACTGAAACTTTTGTTTACACAGACAACCACAACAGAATCATTTTAAAATATAGAACACACATAAAGACTTAGAAATATTTGCAACAAAACATAGAGACAGAAGGGGTGTATGAATCCTCTTGGCTTCTAGACAAGGACTATGCATGCCTCAATGATTCATCAGGAAAGGGCCATAAACAATCATTTTTTGTGTGCAATAACATGAAACATGTCAGGAATTAAGTTTCTAGATTGTTTGGTATGTGTCTTGTTACAGTCAGTACACAACCATTATTCCTTACTCTCTAAACTCTTTCTAATTAAAAGACAAAGAACTTAAAGCAATGGAATCTTTCATGTAAGTACCTATTTACACAGTGTTTTCCTTTCAGAGTAGCTCCATATGTTAGTTTACTACATTTCTCTAACTTAGGTATCACATAACAATAGCCTTTTTTTGGTCTTATGAAAAAAGTTTTCCCATTGGTCAAATATGAAAATACTACACACCCACTGTCATGGAGGGTGAAAAATATACTTCAAATACACTGAGGAATCTTACTATAAATATGAGTTTATCCCTATATATCTCAAACCTCAGACTACAGAATCTTTTTACATTTCCATCACGATGCAGAGCATATGTTGAAGTTAAAAGTTTAAAGGTGATAAAATAATGGAGAGGGAGCAATCCATCAAACCTAAACTTTCTCAATTCTAACTCTAGGCTGTTAAAGATGGAGATCCTTGGTTGGAAACAGCCAGTGGGAATAAAAACAAAATCCTGCATTAATTCAGCCATTTAAAAATAACCCAAGCTGAGCATGGTACACGCCTGTAATCTTAGGCTGACACAGGATGATCACAGGTTCGAGGACAGCCTCAGCAAAGTAGGGGAGTCTCAGCAAGCTAGTGAGACCCTGTTTCAAAACAAAGAAGTAAAATAGGGCTGGGGGTGTAGCTCAGAAGTAGAATGCCACTGGGTTCAATCCCAAGTATCACAAAACAAAGACATCATACATACATGCATACAAATAAAAATCACCCAGATTCCAGTATTTTGGTGTATAGAAATCTAAATACAAAGAACTTTTTTTCTATAGAAATCTGTCCACTTTCAAAATCAAAAGTTATGCTGTTTAGAATTTGAGGCTTAGAGCCAGGCGTGGTGGCGCACGCTTGTAATCCCAGCAAACGGGAGGCTGAGACCGGATGATCCGGGTTCGCGGCCAGCCTCAGCTACCTAGTGAGGCACTCTGTAACTTAGTGAGACTCAGTTTCAAAATAAAGAATAAAAAATAGGGCTGGGGGTATAGCTCAGAGGTAGAATGCCCCTGAGTTCAACCCCCAGTACCACAAAAAAAAAAAAAAAAAAAAGAAGTTGAAGCTAGAGCCGGGCGTGGTAGTGCACACTTGTAATCCCAGCATTCGGGAGGCTGACACCGGAGGATCTGGGTTCTCAGCCAGCCTCAGCTACCTAGTGAGGCACTCCGCAACTTAGTGAGACTCGGTTTCAAAAAGAATAAAAACTAGGGCTGGGGGTATAGCTTGGAGGTAGAGTGCCCCTGAGTTCAACCCCCAGTACCGCAAAAAAAAAAAAAAGAAGCTGAAGCTAATGGTGACATTTCCTCCTACTTAGAACCTGATTAGCTGGGTGTGGTGGTGCATGCCTGTAATCCCAGTACTTGGGAAGCTGAGACAGGAGGTTTGCAGGTGCGAAGCCAGCCTTAGTAAGTAGTGAAACTCTCATCAACCTAGCCAAGACCCTGTTTCAAAAGAAAAAAAAATAGGGCTGGGGATGTAGCTCAGAGGTAGACTTCTGGGTTCAGTCCCCAGTAACACACACACAAATAAAAAAACATAGTTCTATCATACACAAAGATATTTGACCAGTAAGTTTTTTGTTACATTTGATAATAGGCTTTTGAACTGCAAATGTGACTAGTCTTCTAAGGCAATGATTTAACCTGCAACTAACATTCTAACAAAAATCTACTTCAAGCTGGTCATGGTGGCACATGCCTATAATCTCAGTACTTGGGAGGCTGAGATATGCTGAGATATGACAATCACAGTTTTGAAATCAGCCTCAGCAACTCAGTGAGGCCTTCAGCAAGTTAGCGAGGGGATCTGCAACTTTAGTGAGACCCTGTTTCAAAATAAAAAATAAGCGTGGTGGTACATGCTTGTAATCCCAGGACTAGGGAGGCTGAGACAGGAGAACCACAGGTTTGTGACCAGCCTCAGCTACTTGTGAGGCCCTTTGCAACTTAGTGAGACCCTGCTTCAAAATAAAGAATAAAATAGGGCTGTGCGTGTAGCTCAGAGGTAGAATGCCTCTGGGTTCAATACTCGGTACCACAAAAAAAATAAAATAAAAATTAAAATAAAAAAAACAAAAACAAAAACAAAAAAGGGCTGGGGATGTAACTCAGAATTAGAATGCCCCTGGGTTCAATCCCTAAAGCCACAAAAAAAGAAAACAAACAAAAAGGAAAAAATTCTACTTTGTAGATTTTAAAAAGTTACTATAAGGAATATTAAAGAATAAGTTTATTCTGAACTCTAAAGTGTTACACAAAAAACCTTGAGTACTTACCATCGCAGTTCTGGACTTAAGAAACCAATCAAATCTGAACTGAGGAGAATTGCGAATACACTGTCGCAGCTCATCATAAACATTTTCTTTGTCAAACCCAAGCTTGTGAAGCATACAAATCAGAAAACGGTCCTCTTCTTCTGTATAGTTTTTTCCTTTGTTAGTACCGTATGATATTCTCAGCTGATGAAAAGGTGCTTTGTATCGTCCAATCTGTAAAAACAATATATATTAAATACATATCCTGTATAATCTGTACTTCAAATGCAGCTTTACTATAATTAGCTATAACTGTTGTATTACTCTTTTTTTGTGGTACTGGGGATCAAACCCAGGGGCATTCTACTCCAGCCCTACACTCCCAGCCCTATTTTTTATTCTTTATTTTGAAACAGGGTCTCACTAAGCAGCTGAGGCTGGCTGCGAACTCAGATCCTCCAGTCTCAGCCTCCCAAATGCTGGGATTACAAGTGTGCGCCACCAAGCCCGGCTTAACTGTTGTATTTCAAATCAGAATTTTTTATCAAGAGAACCTCAACTGCACTGTATAACCAGTGTCCTCTAATACCTGTATAGTACTTATTACTATTGTAAAGGGAAATACAGACTCGGGTTTTCTAATACTACATAAGAGGAGCTAATCCCAGTGCCTTTGACCAGGTGAGTCAGTCTAATACTCAGGAAAATTTTATTGGCCACACCTATGTTTAAATTTTTTTTTCTTTGAGAAATTTTTAATTTTAAACTCTCATTTCAAAACTTACTTTAATTTATATTCACAGATGGGAATATTATATTAAGAATATTAATGCACAGTACCTTTGTATCAAGTGCTTTTTTGATACTTATTCTTCTTTGAATTCTTGCCTCTCCTCTTTCAATCTGAGCCATAATCTTCTCGATGTCCTGAAGCTCATTACATCTTTCCCAGAACACAGCTATAAAAAAGTAAAAGTTTGGAGAGGATGACGGCAGAAGAGGGTAAATAAACTGTTTATACATGCACTGTAATTTATTTGCTAAGGATTAAGAAAAACTTTCCTTTATCTTGCACTGATTTAAGTTATCTCCCAAGTCAAATTTCTGCTTATCTAAAATTCTATGCAGAGCCAGGCATGGTAGTGCACACCTGCAATCCCAGTACTTGGGAGGCTGTGACAAGAGGATCACAAGCTTGCAGCCAGCCTCAGCAACTTAGCAAGGCGATACGCAAATTAGTGAGACCCCGTTTCAAAATTAAAAATAACACAGGGCTGGGGGTTTAGCTCAGAAGTCAAATGCTCCTAGGTTCAATCCTCAGTACTACAAAAAATGAAATTCTAAGCATAACTACACATATTCCATCTAAAAATCCACTTGACCTCAGGAAACTGATGCAAACAAATGAAATAAAAACTAAAACACCATTGTTCATTGACTAATTCTGGCTTTCTTGAATATAGCCAGGCAGAGTTTTAAAAAAAGAAATCAACTATTTTAAGGAAAGGAACATTTTTGCAGTTGTTTTAAAAAAGCACACAGCAAGGCACTAAGATGTGGAAAAATTAGGTGATTAAAACATAATTCAGAGCCGGGCGTGGTGGCGCACGCTTGTAATCCCAGCATTCGGGAGGCTGAGACCGGAGGATCCGGGTTCGCGGCCAGCCTCAGCTACCTAGTGAGGCACACAGCTACCTAGTGAGGCACTCCGCAACTTAGTGAGACTCGGTTTCAAAATAAAGAATAAAAAAAATAGGGCTCGGAGGTAGAATGCCCCTGATTTCAATCCCCAGTACTGAAAAAAAAAAAAAAAAAAAATTAAAAATAAGAAAAAAAGAAGCATCCAACAAATTACCTGAGTATTCAATGACTTCTTCTGGAGTTTTTCCTTCTACTTCTCTCGCTATATTTTCAATATCATCACGACCCCACTTCTCATTAGCTTTGATAAACTGGTTGAAATCTCTCTTATTCCAATTTGTAAATCCCTACACAGCAATAGGAAAAAAGTATTCAATCGCAGCGCATTAAACCTGAAAAAAATGCTATTATACTTTAGCTATGCTTCTGAATATTACAGAAAAAAAGTTTCTAAATGCTTCCAGTTTGTCTTTATTAAGTTCTTTTAGAGTGGTAAGTTTCCATGTGCAATTTTAGCAGCTTGGATATCCAAGCAATAACTCAGCTGGAGAGTAGTGTACTGCATGAAAAGGTGACATTTTTGCCACACTTTAAAGGATTATCAGGAACTTACAGAAGACTGAGTAACCTAAGTAAAAGAGCAAAAGAAAGCAAAAGCTCTTATTAAAGGCTAGATTCTGAAAGGTCTTGAATGAGTTTGGAAGGATGCTCAAGGAAATTTCTAATTGAGAATGGTAACTGGATAGCAATATGTAAGATACACAGTAAAGATGGAAATACTGAAAATAAGGTGTTCAAAAGGATACCCACTCTACCAAGTACAAATCTATGATTTTCTCAACTACCTCTAAAACTAGTGACAACCAAAATGTAGCATTCATCCAAACTTTACCTTCTCCAATTATTCCATGTCTGCAAGCAGAAACTGGTACTTTGTATGCCCCAATAAAAGCTACCACAGTACTTTACAAACTATCACAAAATGTTACATTGACTGAAGTCTACACCTGTGTCAGAAGTTTCTCTTTTTCCTCTAACTCTTCATCATTAAGAGGTTCCGCTTCATCGATTTTAAGCTGTTCTTCTTTCTGTGCCTGTGCTGCATTAGGTAGATCAGGACTTCGAGGTACCTAAAAGACATAGTCCTACACCATCAATCAATATATTTTAAAGAGCATATGATAAATTACCTGCTTAAACAACTAAAAGACATTTCATAAGTTTCAATTCAAATATAACAGAAAACATACTGATATCCCTCATTTTTACATTAAAAAAGGATTAGTCAAGCAGGGCGTGGTGGCGCACGCTTGTAATCCCAGCATTCGGGAGGCTGACACCGGAGGATCTGGGTTCGCGGCCCACCTCAGCTACTTAGTGAGGCACTCGGCAACTTAGTGAGACTCGGTTTCAAAATAAAGAATAAAAAATAGGGCTAGGGGTGTAGCTCGGAGGTAGAATGCCCCTGAGTTCAATCCCCAGTACCGCAAAAAAAATAATAAATAAATAAAAAAGAATTAGTCATGAAAAAGTTTAATGAAAAAAGTCAAAAGTTTACACACTAGACATATATAAGACTCAAACTAATACTAATACTAGTAATTGCTTATATCCTTCATGATTTCTGGAAAGGAACATAAAGTAGAGAATCTCAATTACCTTGTACCCAATAGTTTTTCTGTAATACAGAATTTCTTTTTCCAGTAATTCAAACAAACGTGGGGGAAAGAACTGAAAATCCTGAACATTGGGTTGTTTTGGAGGTCGAGGAGCCTAAGAGGAAAAAAAAATAGTGTTGCCCATTAAAAAAAGAACTATCTCTTGTCCCCACTTCACAAACCATGACAGTCAACTCTGCAAGCAACTGAGTGCATCTTTCAGTAAAATCTGACAATTTTAAATAGATTAAAAATTAATTTTAAAAAATTTTAACAACCAAAATCTAAAGAGGGTATTCTAACAGAATCACACAAAATATAATTCTCATCTCATTTTGTTATAAAAATGTAAGAAAAGACAATTTACATTTTTAATTTTTTTAGCTATTCCTGTCAACTCACCTTGGGCGCCTTTGGCTCACTAACGCGAAGCGCTTCCCTGAAGTACGCATCGACAGCATAGTTGGCCTTTCTTTCTCGTTTGGGTGGTTCAATCCATTCTGTGAATGCAATCTAGTAGCATATGGGAAACAATTAAAATCACTAATTTTTATTATACAGAGTAGCAAATCAGTTAAGTGATGTTGGTAAATGACAAGATATCAACAAAATCTCTACGAGGGTAAGGACTATGTTTTGCTCAGCACTGCACACGCCACCTAGAACAGTATCTATTAAACAGCACAGCACAGGCATTCAGTGTTTCCTGCCCAAATGATTCTGTTGGGTGGTTGAGTTGCTACAGAATGAATGCTACAACCCAGACTGAGGAAAATGTACAGATGTACTTAACTGAGAAAAATTCTGATAACATGTCTGTCTAAATGTTAATAAGGAAAACTCTAGGTAGAATTATTTTTTTCCTTCTTCTCTTCTCTACTGGTATTCTCAAGTTTCAATATTAGCAAATATTACTTATGAAATTAAGAAAAAGTTCCTTTACATTATCAAGCAATTATGTTTTTTAAAAAAATCAGCTTGTGACTTATTGCCAATTCTTTTCATTTTCAAATATGCAAACTATTATATTCACATCATTTAAGAATACATTTCACTGTAGCAGTATATAATAAACTTCATTAGTTTCAGAGCTTACTAACATTAAATTTTACAGAATGAAATAAATTTAGGTGAGAATAAGCAAAAATTATAGTTTGAGACAAAACTACAATATATTATATCTAACACTTAAAATTTCTGGTTTTCAAATAATAAAGCTTTCACATAACCAAAACCTTTCTGAAATACCTTTTGTTTTTCTCGATAGTCTTCTCCTTCAAAATTATAAACACTCGACTCTGTATCCATTGTAAAATTTCTAAGTGAGCTTTCACCCATCTTAGAGAGTTTTTCATTCATCTCTGCAGTCTAGACAACAAAAGAAAACACCTGATCAGACGGAGAACAAAAGAAGCTTGAGATGTGTCATTGAACTTAAGTTAGACTTTTGTATACAAAAGCTTTTTAGAGAACTAAGATTATCTATAACTCACTGAACAAGTATTTGTTCAAATAGTTCTGGTATAAAATATTCATCATTTAATCTGCATCTCACCTTCTTTGCACCTCTTTCCAAAATACCATCAATATCTTCATCAGTGATCTCACTTTCCTTTGAGGCAAATACATGTGTTGCTCCATGTCGAATCATTTGAAGCATTTCATCTTTCCCAATTTTGTTCAGATTCTGATCCACAAGCCTCCCTGAAAAAAAGATTATGTTGTATGTTAATTGTGATTTTATTTTACTGGAAATTTGCAATTTTAACTGTTAGATGTAATACCTGGTAACTTTGTCTAAAACATTTCTGTTTACTAGTAATTCACATCTAATCATTTTCACCTTCATATTGATAAATTTTCAGCTGGCAAGCACTAAATTGTTCCTAAGGCTTGTGATTTAAGTTATATCACTTACTGTATATCATATCAGTGAAATATACTTTTGTTGGGTAAATATTATGATATTTGAAAATCACAATTATTGGGGGAACCTCAAATTTCAAATATATATGAGCATTATAAACACCATAATTATTGTTTCTGACAAGTAGAACGATGTTGCCATTACTGGTCTTCCCAAGTCCAATTTTTCTCAGAAGAGTAAAATTACAAGGGGGAAAAAAAACCTTCAAATATACTTTACAAAGAAATGAAATACATAGCATCCGTTTCTGCCTATGATCCTCCAAGAACTGGGATTGCCAGGCGTATTGGTGCAGTACTTAAGGGCTGGCAATGTAGCTCAGAGGAAGAACACCCCTGGGTTCAATCCCCAGTATCACCAAACAAACAAACAAAAAAAAAGGTGTCAACTCCATTCATCACTGTGATCTTAGCACTCAGAACAGTGCCTGGTGTCTGATAGGTGTTCAATAAATAGTTGCAGACAAGAAAAAAACAAAAGACTCTTTGATTCTGATTTTTACTTCTTCAGTGTCTCCAGGATAATCAAATTGCTTATGTAGCTCTATTTAATATGTTCTGTGCTAGCCGGGCGTGGTGGTGCACGCTTGTAATCCTAGTACTTGGGAGGCTAAGACCGGAGGATCTGGGTTCGCGGCCAGCCTCAGCTACCTAGTGAGGTACTCCGCAACTTAGTGAGACCCTGTTTCAAAATAAAGAATAAAAAAATAGGGCTGGGGGTATAGCTCAGAGGTAGACTGCCCCTGAGTTCAATCCCCAGTACCGCAAAAAAAAAAAAAAAAAAAAAAATATATATATATATATATATATTTATATATATATATGTTCTGTGCTGAAAGTCAGGTATTTTACATACATTATTCCTCTCTTAATACTTAAAAATAATTAACAGATGAAGTGATAGGCTCAGGTAGAAGAGAAAAGCTAACTGGGAGAGACAATATTCAAACCTCAAGTATCCTGAACCCAAAACCCATCTTAATAACAAAACTAAAATTAATTAACTAATTCTAAATTAAGCCATCTCTGTTGGCTGCTAGCCTGATGACTCAACAGATGCTTAATATTAATCTCTTTAAAAAAATCATTGAGAAGCAGGCTGTATCAACCCAACTTGGAAAATTTTTGACTTACCTTGTTGAATGACAATTGAATCCAGCCGGAGTTTCATCTCTGCACGTTCTACTATTCTTTCTTCTACAGTGTTATCAGTTATAAAACGGAATACTCTGACTGTCTTGGTTTGTCCAATTCTATGTGCTCGGTCCTAAGTGAATTACCATGTTATTGTGAATATACTTAAGTTGCATAAATATATAAATGTGTACACTGATAAAACAAAATTAAAGTATTCTTATGTATTTAAGACATTTTTAAAAATGTGTAATAAAACACCTATAATAAAAATAAATTCATATGAACATTTCTTGAATTCTCAGTTTCAGTTAAATTGGTTATTTCACAAGGAAAACTTTTAATGATTAAAGTTTTTTACAAATCTTTTTTCTTGGGTTTAGATTCAAAATATTTCTCTACCTAAATCAGATCTTAACTTCAAAAGACGTGACATGGAAAAAAACTGCACAAATACAGAAATCCTAGACTTTAATATTACCCAATTTACTAAATATAATAGAGAGATTTATACAATATTTGGGAATTAATTTGAATCCCATTCTTTTTAATATCTGGTAAATTTACAAATCATGCTTCTACAAAACTTTCCTTATTTCTAAAATAATTTATCCATTCCCCCAGCCATTCTTACAGAGTACAGGACCAATTTCAGAGTTAAAAAAGTTGGATTCATAGTCACCAATAATCTTAAGATCAAGTTATTAGCAGTATCAAACCTAAGAATCTGTAAATTTTTAATCTACATCTTTGTTAGGTACAAGATGATAAAGGCATATATGCACACATTTCTCATTTAACCCCTTCCCCAATTCCCACCCCACTCCCTCGCCCTCCCTCCTTCTCAAGTTCGTTTAGTGATTGACTTTGATATGTTCATGAAAAGTACAACATGTGCACTAGGGTGTTTCCTCCCCCAATCCATCACCATCAGTTAAGTCAACTTCTTTGCTTATCTAGGGTCTCTCCTTTTTCATTTGGAGTCCCTCTTATGCCCCTTCTCCCTAGCATCTGCATATTAGGGAGAACACTTTTTATTTTGAGACAAGGTCTAAGTTGCTGAGGACCTGGCTAAGTTGGTGAAACTGGCCTCAAACCTGTATTCCTCCTGTCTCAGCCTCCCAAGTACTGAGATTACAGGCGTACACCACCACAGTTGGCTCATATTTTCTTAACCTAAGAAAAATCTTCCTAGCCAATCAGTGTGGGGACATTTTCAGATCTGGCCCATTAAGTTTCCTAGAGAATCCTCACCTCACCCTCTTCCCCATTCTGCCATCAGGATGCAGAGGATGTATGAGAGGACTCTAAGGTGCTAAGACAGGGCAGAGACCCAAGATGAACATACCCTAAGCTTTAGATGGAAGATGGTATTCAAAATGCCCTCACTGAACTACTAGGTCAGAGAAAAATAAAATTCTACTAGGTTAAGTCTATTTGTAGGATTAGCTTGCCTTAACCCAAGTAAATCCTAAGCACAGAATATATTTGTCATTTCTTACCATCGCCTGAAGATCTACTTGGGGATTCCAATCTGAATCATACAGAATCACTACATCAGCAGTGGCAAGATTGATGCCAAGACCGCCAGCCCGAGTGCTTAACATGAACACAAACTTGGTACTGCTTGGCTCATTGTATGCGTTGATAGAGTCCTACGGACATAAGACAAAATGAGTGTCAGAAAATTATTTATCTGTTATTTTTTACCTCTCCTCCTACGAATTTCACTCACTTGTCTCTCATCATGGGGCGTCTGACCATCCAACCTGCAGTACTCATAATTTCTCCACATGCAATAATCTTCTAGAATATCCAATACCCTTGTCATTTGACTGAAGATTAGTACTCGTGAACCTGTTGGTTAACACAACAAATAGCTCATTATCCCAGGCTTCAAAAGTAGAAAAATTTATTTTAAAAATTAAGCCTAAGAATAAAAAATTACAGTCAGGTGTGGTGGTGCAAGCCTGTAATTCCAGTATTTGGGAGGCTGAGACAAGAGGATTACAGGTTCCAGGCAAGCCTCAGCAACTTAGTGAGAGACCCCATTTTAAAATAAAAAATAGGGCTGGGGGTGGAGCTTAGAGGTATAATGTCGTTAAAATTCAATCCCCAGTAAAACACACATACACAAAATAATAAAAAATCTCTTAGTTCTAAATTACCCATTTGGTTACAAGAAAAAAAGTAACATTATTAACTATTCAAATCAACTGTCCCTTATCTCTTTTCCACCATACATGGTGTGAATAAAAAAGGGTTATATGTGGACAGTACACTAAAGTAAACATAAAATGCTATTTGCCTCTGCTTTGGGAGGTCTTGTCATCACAAAGACTGAATCATTGGCTTGTTACCTCTTATATATTTAAAAATAATCTACTAACTCACAACTGGTTCCATTCACAAGGCCTCCCACATCCCACAACGTATATCCAATACCCCTGGATCTTGTTCTGATTACAGTAACCCATTCCAACTCAATGAGCCATAAACATATGGCTCATATCTACACAGAAAGTCCTTCATTTATCTGCCATGATTCAAATTAATTAGCTGCTTTTCATTCATAAGCATTCAGGTAGGATATATAAAAATAAAGGGGTTGTTTTGAAAAATAACAAAAAACTAAGACTTAGCTTCTCAAGAAACTAAGACTGACCATCTGCTGTGGCCACACATTATGGAAATCCAAATGTATAAGGATGTTCAAAAGTATCCAGCTGTCATTAGTATCTGGTTATTGCTACCAAGTTTCTGCCAGCTCCTCCTCAATAATTTCTTTTCTTTAATTACTTTGCTTTCAAGGAAAACATTTTAGAAATATATTTCCACAAAAAGGTATAAGAAAAAAGGAAAAATAATACATTCACTAACAACTCTGTGTGTGTGTGTGTGTGTGTGTGTGTGTGTGTGTGTGTGTGTGTGTTTCTGCTGGGGATAGAAGCCAGGGGCATTCTACCTCCGAGCTATACCCCCTGCCGTATTTTATTTTGAAACAGGGTCTCACTAGGTTGCTGAAGCTGGCTTCAAACCTGAAGTCCTCCTGTCTCAGACTCTCAAGTACTGGGATTACAGGTGTGTGGCACCACGCCCGGCTTACAACATGTTTTTCATGGTCAATCACACAAGAGTTAATCTACTGGTACAACTGTTTTTCCTACCAAAACTATACATAGAAAAAGAAAAGAAAAAAAAACGAATGGAGGAATTTGAAATCTTACTGTATACTTGATATTATACAATTTGATTTTTCAAAAGGGTATTTCTTATCTTTAGAAGCTACATAAACGAATACTTTATAAATGTTGCAACGTCTGGGATTTCTTTCAAAAAATCTAGGAAGCGTGGTGGCGCACACTTGTGATCCCAATACTTGGGAGGCTGAGACAGAACAAATTCAAGTCCAGCCTCAGTTACTTAGTGAGGCCCTCTGCAACTAGGTGAGACCCTGTTTCAAAATAAAGAATAAAAAATAGGGTTAGGGGTTGTGGCTCTGAGATAGAATGCCCCTGGGCTCAATGCCCAGTATCAGGCAAAAAAAAAAAAAAAATTCTAGGAAGAAAAATGTAGATACAGCATAGATTAAACAAGCTCTGCACTGGTTATAATTGATGAAGCTGGCTTCATACTAAGTTCTATACATTTATGTAACTAAAATATACCTATACACATAATACAGACATATCCATTTTCATATAGGAAATCAGTATGCTACAGATAAAAATACTGAGCCCATGTAAATTATATTTAAATTTTTAAAACCATAAAAATAATTGGAAAACAATACTATGAACATAATACCACTGTCTAACCAAGAATCTGGAAACTGTGTGGGGTGAAAAGAGCATTCTTCATATTTTAAAACAAAACACTGAAATTTCTAGGAAACCAGGTATAAAACTAGAATTTGTGTCCCCCAAGCCAGGGTCTATGGCTGCCCGTACTACTTATTATCTTCTAAGAGACTTAACACCTAAAATTAGGAGGTTGGGGGGAGCTTAGCTCAGATAATAGATACAAGTTTTTTAATGTTCTCCACTTTAATTTAGAAAAGTGTCATAGCAGTCATTTCAAGGTACAGTGTTCCTTGTATTTCAACATTAGGATTTTACTTTTCCATTACTTTTCAACTTGATACAGTATATAGATACCTTGTTCTTTTAATTTAGGGAGTAACTTGTCTAATACCACCATTTTGCCACTGTTGGTAACTAGATGCATATCTGTTGTATAAGGTGGACCAGGCTCAGCTCCATCAAAGAGATACGGATGATTGCAGCACTTCCTCAGCTGCATCAGGATGTTCAACAACCTCATCTTGTCCATCTTCCCTGCTGAGTTTAGTATGTCTATATCCTTCATTAATATCCGAGTATACCTATTGAGAAGAAAAGTGCGTTAAGAGGGCTCAAATGCCCCTGACCAATCCCTGCCACTTCACATCATGAATCCTATTCCCCACCTCAACCTCAAATACCTCTAAGAAACAACCCATCAACTTCTAAGCATTACCAAGAATGAATCATCTGTAAAGTCCTTCTACTTTCCTTTATTGCTCATAGTGTGCTCATTTTCACACTTATGCCTTAGACCTTGAAAAGATTATTTTGAAAATATGAAACAGTATCCTTGGATGGAATTAAAACAAAGCAGTATACTACAACATTTTTAAGTGACTGAGTGAAACTTGAAACCTAAGTTCATAAATATAATTTTATTGTGGTCTTTTGCAACAGTAAGTGCCACCATCATTTGGTCATGTACCACACAATGGCGTTTCAGTCAACAATAAGCAGCATATATGCCAGTGGTCCCAGGAGATTGTATCACCTAGTGATTTTGTCACTGTCTTAGAAGTTTGCATAAATATGCTCTATGATGTTTGCATGACAACGATCATCCTGAGATGTGTTACTCGGAACATATCCTGTCATTAAGTGATGCATAACTGTGCAACACACCAAGTACTTAGTGCATCATTTGGGTAAGAACCCTAACATCTGAGAAGGGAGGATGCTGAGATTAAGATGAATGCAAGGTGATTCAAACATATGTATAAAAATATAGGGTAAGGGAGACAAGAGGTTTGTGAAGCTATAGCCATAGGCTAAGGCAGACTGTAAAATGTCATGAATGTACAAAAAGAATTTAGACTTTATCCTGCAAGAATCAGTACTCTGTCTAAACACTGAAGTTTTAGTGAAACTGAATCCTCTGAGCAACCTAGGTTTAACTTCAATCGTATGGTACAAAATACTGTTCAAGGCAGATATCACAACTCTGACTGATAAAGTTCACCCATATGTTTAATGAAAACAGATCTGTCTTCCTTTAGCACTGACTCATCTTAGTCACATTATTTCAATCATATAAAACAAACCTAGTATCTTCACTACTCCGTGATAGCCTCTCGTACATTTTAAGATCATTGAGGTTAGCCTATCTTTCAAAAGTGAACTTTTTCCTAGACAACACACTCAATTCCCTATGATATGCTTTTAGTCTTCTTACAACTCCAGCCCCTTGCAAATACTGTAAGTATGGAACTGAATATACTTGAAACAGTAAGACTAGTAAATAGAGTGGGGTTCTAATTTATTTCCTTCTTTTGAACCCAACAATTATATTACATATGTTAAGGTAACAGTTCTTTTTCTGTTGCTACTTCATACTGTTGATTCATGTTGCACTTTCTAGCTTTAAAAAAGTAAAAATTAAAAACTAATACTAATTTTTTCCAGCTTTTTGGATTTCATAAATCCATAATGTGTGTGTGTGTGTGTGTGTGTGTGTGTGTATGTTTTACTAAGGATTGAATCCAGGGGCATTCTACCTTTGAACTACACCTCCAGTCCTATTTTATTTTTGGTTTTGAAACAGGGTTTCAGGAAGTTGCTGAGGGTGGCTGCAAACCTGCAATCCTCCTGTCTCAGCCTTCCAAATACTGGGATTACAGGCATGCACCACCAAGCCTGGCTCCATAAAACTTAAAAAAAAATTTTTTTAAATTAAGACAACTCTCAAATTACTTATTTTGCCCTATGCAGACACAGGTATTTAAAAATAACTGTCATATATCATCATCATTTCACAAAAGGATTTGTGTGTGTGTGTGTGTGTGTAACTGGGGATTGAACCCAGGGGCATTCTACCTCTGAGCTATACCCCCAGTCCTATTTTTTTATTCTTTATTTTGAAACAGGGTCTCACTAAGTTGTAGAGGGCCTTACTAAGTAGCTGAGGCTGGTTGTGAACCTGCAATCCTCCTGTCTCAGCCTCCCAAGTACTGGGATTACATGGTGTGTCACCATGCCTGGCTAAGGACAATTTATTCTGCCTAAAACTTCAGCTCAGAATGGAGTCTTTCAAATTAAATAGGTACAGCTCTACAGAGTAAAAGAAAGCACTAAATTTTGAAATCTCTATAGCCTACAACTTTTATATCTCTATAACCTACAATTTCATCAGAGGCTAGCACCATTCCATGACCTAATTATTTACGAAACATTGTATTAACCAACGCTATGTCTCACATACCAGCATAGTTTCTTTTTTAAAAGTCCAAGTAGAGGGCTTTTTTTGTACTAGGGAATGAACCCAAGGGTACTCTACCTCTGAGCTACATCACCAGCCCTTTTTACTATTTTTAATTTTCAAACAGAGTCCTGGCTAGGGTGCTGAGGGCTCACTAAGTTGCTGAGACTGGTCTCAAACCTTCAATCCCCCTCTCTTAGCCTCCCAAATACTGGGATTACAGGCATGCGCCACCACACCTGGCTAGACAGCTTTCTAGGTTTCACTGTTCAATTAAATCCAAAACTCAACTTGGTAGTTCATAAGCCATAAATTTACTGTTTCCATCCTGATTCTGTCATATAATACATTCAAAACTTTGTATTAGAAATATGATGAGCATGCCTGACCAAAGACTCTGTTCAGGTTGAGTTCAATCTAGTAGAAGGAATTCCATGAAGACATAAATCAGGAAAACAAAATACTGTACAAATAAGAAGAGTGATACAAAGCACTTCAGAACGCATACCATTCCCTTTGCATTTTGCTGAGACCCACATAGATTTTTACTTCCTTCTTTGGAGGCAAACTCTTCTCAACATCAGCCTTAATTCGACGAAGGAGGAATGGACGCAAAACCTTAAAAAGAGCAAAATGAAATAGAGATGTTCTTATCTGTAATATTGGTATTATTTCTGACTCTTAAAATCATCTACTAAATACATGGAAAAAAATTTCTCTGCCTATCAACTGATGTTTAGGACTTCTCAACTAGAATTAAGTCATTTGTTACATCAAGGTCCCTGAAACAGCCGGGCATGGTGGCGCAAGCTTGTAATCCCAGCATTTGGGAGGCTGAGACTGGAGGATTCAGGTTCACGGCCAGCCTCAGTTATCTAGTGAGGCCCTCTGCAACTTAGTGAGACCCGGTTTCAAAATAAAGAATAAAAAATAGGGCTAGGGATATAACTCGGAGGTACAATGGCCCTGAGTTCAATCCCCAGTACCATACACACACACACACACACACACACACAGGTTCCTGAATCATAATAATACAATTTTAATTTTTATCCAATATATAATGAATATAAACTTGCTATAAAACTCTTGAAAACTACAGTACATGTTAAGGATGCTGTTTTCAACAGTCCCCACCTTTCAGGTTTAAAGCTAGTCACTTGCATGCAGATTCTCTAACAGTGCTTCAGAAAAGGCATGTTCACATTTAAGAGCTCTTAACAATTAAGTTTTTAAGTTTACTATACTAATTTACAGAAGTGAGCCATATGCAAAATGTATATAAATCATGAATGTATATATAGTTTGATTGTTTTTCTCAACACTCTAAAAATCTTTCTTGTGCCCTTTCCCAGTCACTAGCTACCACTTCCTCTCTAAAGATAAACAATATCATTACTTCTAAACACCACATATTATGCCATTTTTTTGTACTCTAAGGATTGCTTTTTCCCCTCAGTAACTTAAAATTTCATAGGTCTAACACTAAAACCACCACACATCACTCTTTACCTCCATTATAAGATCAAGTGGTTAAGTTGTAGAATTCAAATAGATCTGATTCTGCAGCTATTATGTTTTTTGTTAACAGGAAAATAATCTACTAACTTAAATTCCTATCCTTTTTCTCATTAGAAAGATGATTTAATACTACTCCAAAACACTTACCATATGAAGCCTCTCAACTAGCTTTTGATCGCCAAGACAGTTGTTTGTATCAAACCAGGAATCAAAGTCCTACATTAACAAACAAAAAATCTTAAAGTCAGAGATAATATTAACAAATGCCTCATAATGCCAGATATAACAATGATTTCCAGAATTAGTAATATATGAATTGTAATCCACAAAAACTATTTAGTTCAAGACCCTATTTTTCATGTGTGTCACTGATATTGATTCATTTTAGAACAAGCAGTTTAGAAATAGTACTTCCTACACATTTTTCTCAAAAATATATAGGGCTGGGGCCGGGCGTGGTGACGCACACTTGTAATCCCAGCATTTGGGAGGCTGAGACCGGAGGTTCTGGGTTCGCAGCCAGCCTCAGCTACCTAGTGAGACCCTGTTTCAAAATAAAGAATAGAAAATAGGGCTGGGGGTATAGCTCAGAGATAGAATGCCTCTGTGTTCAATCCCCAGTACCAAAAAAACCCCCTTGGAGGTAGAATACCCCTGGGTTCAATCCCCAATACCAAAAATAAAATTAAAAAAAAAAAAAAAGAAAAAGAAATACACTGAAGCAGAAGTAAAACTACTTTGGTACCTGAACATCTTTTTCACAACACAAAGTTGTCTATTCTTTTAAAAAGATGCTTAACACAACAAACCAAAACTGGTACCTTTTTAGGATGCTTATTTGTAAAATGTACTAACCTGGAGCTCTTCAAAGCTACACATGCACACAAGAAGTATGCTCAAGTTGTGGCAACAAAGGCTTGCATGAACTCTGGTTCAGCAAAAAAACTGCAAGTACTAATAACACTTTTTTTTGGTAGTAGGGATAGAACCCAGGGGCATTCTACCTCTGAGCTACACCTGCAGCCCAGCTTTTTTGTTTGTTTGGAAACAGGGTCTCACTAGGTTGCTGAAAGCCTCGCTATGTTGCTGAGACTGTTCTCAAGCCCATGATCCTCCTGTCTCAGACTCCCAAGTACCATGCTGGGCTAACATAGGCTCTGGATATACAAATTATATTCTTACATACAACTAATAGTTAATCATTGCTATCATCATTTCTATTGCTGAAATAATCTATCCAGGTTAAAATCAGGTTCTGTTTCTTAGAGTATAACATGAGAACAGTTAGATTTCATCACACTTGAAAGCCATCTGTGAACCTTAAAAGACAGGCAATAACATGAGGTACCAAAATCACTTGAGAATGCTTTCAGCAGCATCTTGAAAACATCAGTAGTCAACCTAGCACCTCTGAAACAAAATTAGACCAACGTAGTCGGCTACCAAATAGGAGGGAGAACATCTATGCCAGCCCAGACAGAGGAAAAAATGATGTGAAATGACACGAAACCAAAAGGCTCAAAATAATTCTCAGAATACACAATTTATTAGTTTAACACCAGGCCAAAAGCATAGAAAATTAATTATTTTGGTAGTGCTAAAAGGCAGCTCTTTTGTATTACAAAAATATATAGCATTAAAGCCAGGTGTGGTGGTGTACACATGTAATCCCAGTACTTAGGAGGCTGAGACAGGAGGATCTGGGTTCATGGCCAGCCTCAGCTACTTAGTGAGGCTCTCTGCAACTTAGTGAGACCCTGTTTCAAAATAAAGAATAAAAAATAGGACTGGGGATGTAGTTCAGAGGTAGAATGCCCCTGGGTTCAATCCCCAATACTGCCAAAAACAAAACAAAAACAACATTATTAACTAGAACAACATTATTAACTAGAAAACAATTAGAAATACTTACATCAGCTGAATTAAAGACATCTGGCAACAAGAAGTTAAGAAGCGACCAGAGTTCATGCAAGTTGTTCTGAAGAGGTGTTCCAGTTAACAATAGTCGATTTGTAGTCTTGAATTCTCTCACTATTTCTGACAACTGAAAGAATCAAATTCCATCAAAAGAATATTCAGGAATATAGATCAAACTCTCAAACAAAAGCATAAGTAATTTTCACATCTGAATATCAAATTACCTTGGATTTTTCATTTTTGATCCTGTGAGCTTCATCTATAACTAAGTATCTCCAGTTAAATTTTTTGAACACAGACTTCTCTTTAATAAGCATTTCATAAGATGTTACACATACATCCCATTCACCTGGTAACAAAACATCTCTAACAAAAGCAGCCTGTGGAGCAAGAGAAAAACATTACATCATTCAGAAATCAATTACACCCTAAATTTCTCAATGGCAAGTAATTTGATACATAAATGGGAGAAAGAGTACCAAAAAGGGCTAGATTATATAAAAGCAGCTATATTATGTAAGCACTTAGAACTAGCTTTCCTTCTACTAAAATAGTCATTAGTCATTTAAATGGCAATCATTAATTTAAATATTGATGATTAATCAGTATAAAATTGGTATAAAATTCAGTATAAAATGTCATCTTTCTATAATTCCACTGAGCCTGCAAATTGTTAGGAAACTGTGTTTTTTAACATAAAGAAAGGAAGACTGAAGGATAGTGTGCAGTAAACATTTTCATTCCTTGTATGAGCTTATCATAATTTTCATTTTATAGGTAAGGAAACTGAAGAATGGTTTTAACTGAAAACCATATTCTTAGTCTTTAATACTCTCTCCCCAGTAAGATTCCTAAACACCAAGATATTACATTTACAAATTACTAATATATCTGAAAACCCTCTTTTATCCTTCCTCTAGCTGTCCCCACAACCAAAGCCTAAATTCAATTTCCTTTAATAAAAAAAAATGTAATGAAATATTAAAGGCTTACTCTTTGTTCTTTATCTCCTATCAAACAGACAGATCGAAGTGTTGGTACCCATCTCTTGAATTCACTCATCCAGTTGTGTAATGTAGACTTAGGAACCAAAACCATGTGAGGACCAGGAATGTTTCTATAGTGTTTCATGTATCCAAGAAGGGAAATTGTTTGAAGAGTCTTTCCCAGACCCTAAAAGAGTTCAGAATAATCATAAGGCAATGGAAAACAGAACAGTGTTCCAGATTTATACCTCCCAAATAGGAACATTTAAAAGAAATGCTGTGTGTTTATGATAGCTAACATGGTAAGAACTGATTGGATATGAAACCCTACAGGCAGTATGTCACAAATCTTTGCAATTCTATGAGGGAATTATTGTCAGCCCAATTAGGACCCAGGAAGTACATTTCCAAGATCACCTAATAAAGCTACAATTGAAATGCATGTCTCTTTGATGCCATACTTTTTCCAATCGTTTTAGCACCACAGTAATAAGAAATCTTTTTCAAATCCATCATTACATAACTAATAAGTAGTAAATGAGATAAAAGTGTTTTATGAATCAAAACTGTCAAGCCCCCAGAAAACATTCAATATTTATAGATGATAAGCATTCAATAACCCCACTTTTTCATAAAAGTGGGAGAAAATGTTTAAACCACAGTACTGTAAGTTTTAAAAAAGCATGTTCCTTGAAATGCTTGAAATGCGTTATTTTCAATCTACTTTCACAGACAATAATTCCTCACAAGTAAAGTTAATGTCTCATTTATGCAACTAAAACAAATGGCGTATAGTAATTTTCAGGAAAAAATTAGTTGCTAACAGTTCTAGATTATAATGAACAGAATTATGTTATATGTCTTAACTTCTATAAATTTATGGTATAAAATATCTTAAGTTACAAAATATAGCCTAAAAAACTACCAAACACATACCATTTCATCTGCAAGGATACCATTGATGCCATTCTCATACAAAGAAATGAGCCAATTCAATCCTCGAACCTGATAATCTCTCAGTTTACCCCATTTTACATCTAAGAGGAAGAACAACAAAAGACAAAATGTACATTTTAAAGACAAGAAATACAAAGCAGTCCCCCTTATCATATTTAACTCAAACATTTAACTGTGGCCTACATGTGTCTGCTGATTTTACTTTCTTTTCTAGGAGGTTATTGCATTATGGGAATTCTGCAAGTTCCAACTCACTAGAGTAGCTGCTGAGGTCTGGAATGGAATAGGAGCAGATGGAATAACCGAGCGCAGAAATGTGACTGTGGCAACAGACGATGCATCCAATCACTCAGTTCCAATGTTACCTATATACTGCCCTTATACTCCTGGCCTCTTGATTTCTCTTTAACCACAAGTGTTTCTAACCAAGTGTTTTCATCTTTCATAAAGTTCAGAAAGAGGTTCTCTGGAGAGTTTATTTTTCCTCCTAGTAAATAACAGGATACAGATAGAAAATTCCGTCTCCTTTACCCTTCCTTCTTAAGTTACTTTTCTAATACATCTTATATAGGGAGACACCATCCCTTTCAGGACACAATGCTACTTATTTTGCCCCTCAGGGTAAATTATGCTTACGGATGAAAAGCTAACCAGTGCTGGGGAAATTAGTCACAAGGTAGGACTATGAGAAAGAAGTAATTCAGATTCCCTTTTCCCCTTATGCTGCATATCTGGCTCTGGCCTGTATCTTCATTTGAAAAGAAATGGAAACTGAGTATTCTGTAAGTCAAGACAACCGCTAAATTTCTAACTGGATAGAAGTCCAGCTGAAATTTCAACTAGCAAAAAGTTTATACATATTAGTCATCCACTGACAGAAGGAGGCCAGAAAAAAAAATTTTAAAAAGTAATGCTAGGCTTCAGTAGACTAAGGAAGTCTCTATGCCAGCAGACAAGATTATATAAGATTATGTAAACCAGTTAAACATGCTTTCTTTTAGAAAACCATTAATAACAAATACATTTCATTAAAAAATTGAAACTAATACAAAAACAGCAAGAGATGAGTAAGCAAAATTCTTCAAGTATTGTTTTTACAAATTAGTTTTCTTATCTGGGACAAGTACAAGGCAAAGTCATTCCCAGTTTTACATGTACTTTAGGACAATAACAAATTCACTGGCATTTTCTTTTTTACTTTTTTTGTGTGTGGAACGGGGGATTGAACCCAGAGGCTTGCTACCTTCAGCTACGTCCTCAGCCCTTTTTATTTTTTTGTTTGGAAACAGGGTCTTGCTAGGTTGTCCAGGGTCTCACTACTTGCTGAGGCTGTCCTTGAACCTGTCTCAACCTCCCAAACACTGGGATTACAGGCCTGTGCCACCATGCCCAACTAATTCACTGGCATTTAATACACCTTTGAAATAATACCACCACTGTTCGACAGCATACTCTCATCTCCATAAAAAATAAAAACCTGAAATCAATTACTAAATTTATTACTAAATCAATAGATTACTAAATAAATGCCCTGTATCAATTATAGCCAAAGCAAATCCAAAACAGTACCCAAAGGGTGACTCAAAGGGTAACTTTGAAAAATAAAGTGATTAAGTGTTTAACATACATGATGGAGAGTCTTCAAATCGAGTGCAAACATTGGTTGCTTTGGAGCTTTCTGTTAATAGTTCTTCATCCTCCTCTTGCTCTGTTCTACGGTGTCGGTAGCTGTCAAAATGAAAACAAAACCAAATGATTTGAGTTTTGGGCTTTATCACCAATTTCAACATAATACTCAAGGGTTCACAATAACAGTTTTTTAATAGGCATCTAAATTAAGCTTGAAAAGTGAACACTAGAAATTACTAGTAAACTTAAATCTGAAATGTTTCAGGTGATTATATAACGTATACACAAAATTGTTATTAAAATGTTTTATAGAAATATACATGTTGTTATTAAAATATAATACCATCATACATTTACGACAACTTGGTAAATTCCAATGTGGTGCTCGAATTTCAGATACAGGCAGCCAAAAAATTTTACAACTGATATTTCAAAGTCATTTTGCTAAGGGGGGGGGGGGGGGAGAAAGTTCCAGAAACCACAGTTTAAAACTAACTCTGATGAAAAGCTATGAAATAAATATTTAGCGTTTAAAGCAGTGACTCCAGGGATTCATCAGATTTACTCCCCAAAATAAATTAATTTAATGAACTTATTTATTCATTTATCTTATGGTATTAGAGACTGAACCCAGGGGCATTCTACATCTGAGCTACACCCTCAACCCTATTTTATTTATTTTTTATTGTGAAACAGGGTCTCACTAAGTTGTAGAGGGCTTCGTTAAGTTGCGGAGGCTGGCACTGAACCTGTTATCCTCCTGTTTCAGCCTCCTACGTACTGGGATTACAAGTGTGCACCACCATGCCCAGCTCCCCCAAATTTAAAATACATGTTTCCAGATTCTACATCCCAAAAGAGTTATATATATTCTGAAGCTTCCAACTTTATACCTTTATTACACACACACACACACACGTTGGTACTGAGGATTGAATCCAGAAGCATTCTACCTTTGACCTACACTACCAGCCCAATTTTATTTCTTATTTGGAAACAGGGTCTTGATAGGTTGGTGAGAATCTCACTACTTGCTGAGGCTGTCCTCAAACTTGCGACTCACCTGCCTCAGCCTCCCAAGTACAGGGATTACAGGTGTGCGCCACCATGCCCAGCAATACCTTTGTATTTTTAACAGACATTTTCATCTAATTTAGAAAACAGCAAATTATGTCCCTATTGAGACCTCTAAATCTAATTTATAACTTAGTTTCTACTCAAACTAAATGTTTTCCCAGATAGAGAAAAGCAATATTCCTCAGAAATTCAGGTCAAAGCAATAAATACTCAAGAGTCTTCTTGCTTGTTATGTATGTTTCTAATCGAAATGTCCCAGTGTGCTACTTACTGTATTTCTCTTGCATTCTAAACCTATTGAGTACAAAGATCTACCATATTCCATAAACTAGGAATTTTAAACATTGTTATTTTTAAAAAATTCCTTCACAGCCAGGTATGGTGGCCCACGTTTGTAATCACAGTACTTGGGAGGCTGAAACAGAAGGTTTGCAGGTTCATGGCCAGCCTCAGCAACTTAGTGAGGCCATCTGCAACTTAGTACGACTCTACTTCCAAATAAAAGAATAAAAATAGGTCTAGGTATATAGCTTAGAGGTAGAATGCCTCTGGGTTCCATTCCCCAGTACCACCAAAACAAAACAAAACTTCTTCACAACATACTATCATCAAGATAGTTGGCTATTATGGTTGTAAAACTTAAGATAAAAGCTGGGATGTACTTTATTATACAAAATAACTTTTCATTTAAGATAGTTTGAAGAGTAAAGAAATCTAAAACTTTTTGCCCAGAACACTATTTAATAAGCAGATCAAATATTGAATGATTTGTTATGTATCTCCTATGGACTATCTTTACTTTTTAAGACAGTAATTCATTAGCGTAATAGAGGAATATTTCTTATGATATCATACTATTTCATAACAATATTATAGTAGTTCCCGTTTCCATTGCATGGCACTGATACATTTAAGTAACTATAAAATTCTCAAGTTTGGAATAAGTTAAATGCATGTGAAGTGCAAACTCGTCTCTTACAAAATTTCCTAAATATTAAAATAGTACTTTGGAGCTGGGCATGTTGGCATGTTTGTAATCCCAGTCCTTGGGAGGCTGAGACAGGAGGACCGCAGGTTCAAGAAGAGCCAAACTTAGTGAGTCCTTTTTCAAAATAAAAAAAAATAGAAAAAAGTGCTAGGGGTGTACCTTAGAGGTAGAACTCCTCTGGGTTCTATCTCTAGTACCAAAACAAAAATAGTACTTTGGTAACACACAATGGATAAGGAATAAGCTACACTCAAAGAGCAGAGTATCTCAAGTAAAATTAAGGAATTATGCTTAGGATGATAATCCCTCCTCCAAATGTATACCATGCTTCCTTGTTTCAATTAACTGTGTAGGAAATTTAATACTAGTAAATTCATAATTTCTTTTTTTAGATAATCTGTGTATTATAATTACTGATGACATTTCATTTTTCACAATGAGAATTATACTCATTTCAGGGAAACAAGATGCTCTAAATCTATTAATTACTGCTAATTAAACATCATAACATGTTATCCAGTCAGACCCCAAGTGAGGAATTTATAAATTCAACATGTACAAGTTGTTTTTAACAACTACCCAAAGATGGCATACAATTTGCCACTTCATTTATAGGAAGACAACTAAATATGCAACAAAAATTTTAAGCAACTGCTGTGGTAAAGGTCATCACAACTCAAATGTCAGCAAAGACTTCACATAAAAGCAAAACTTTCAATGTATATGGCTTTGGAAACTAAAGCACATCCAAGGCAGATCCAAGTTCAAACACAAATTACCCTATTTCTATGTGATGGTAAAAATGACAGTAGATCTCTGAACTTGTATCCTCTCTAAGGTATAACATTACCATCTGAATTTCATATTCAATATCGCTATTACAATACATAAGCTATAAAATGCTAAAGAAGACATTATTCACATTTTTTAATACTTTTTACAATGGCTACATTCTACCAAGCCAAATGGGTCAAAAGACAATCGCAATAATTTTTTTTAATGAAGTGATTTTGTTTCTAATGAGGACTATCAAAAATAAGTTTTGTTTAACTACAGGGTATATACTACTCACTCGCCAACTGAGAGCAAGTTTTGTTTCTCATCCTTTTTTATTCGTGGGCGTCCTGGTTTCATCTTCAAAGGTGAGGTTGGAGTCTTCTGAGCAGCAGGCTGAATGAAATGTGCAAACAGCTCTGTCTGCTTTAATAAATATTCAAATCTATTTGCTCGGTCAGTTTGCTGCAAAAAAAAATTAATACACATTTCATCAAAACTTCACAAATGAGTTTCAAAATGCCTCCATATGATGAACTCAGCAATAAAAAGAAACAAACTATTTGAAACATACAAATATATAGATGAATTTCAAAAGCACTTTGCCAAGTGACAGACACCAAACACAAGTCTACAGTGTGATTCCACTTAAGAGTATATAAAATGCTAACTAGTGGTAGATCTGAAGTGGCAAGAGAGTGGGACAGGAGTAAACTTTTGAGACGATGGAAACTGTTCTCCTGTCCAACATCATGATTTTAATGGTGTTTAAATGACTGCATATAGCTGGGCGTGTAATCCCAGTACTTGGGAGGCTGAGACAGGAGGATCGCAGGTTCTAGGACAGCCTCAGTAAGTAGTGAGACTCACCAACCTAGTGAGACCCTGTTTCAAAATAAGAATATAATAAAGCTAGGGGTGTAGCTTAGAGACAGAATACCTTTGAGTTCAATTCCCAAAACCACAATAAATAAATGACTGCATTTATTTGCCAAAACTCATTAAACTGCAAATTTAAAATTATTTTATATGAATTATACTTCAATACAGCTGACAAACTTTAAAACATTAAAAGACATTGTGCCAGCCGGGCGTGGTGGCGCACGCTTGTAATCCCAGCATTCGGGAGGCTGAGACCGGAGGATCCGGGTTTGCGGCCAGCCTCAGCTACCTACTGAGGCACTCCGCAACTTAGTGAGACTTGGTTTCAAAATAAAGAATGAAAAATAGGGCTGGGGGTATAGCTCGGAGGTAGAATGCCCCTGAGTTCAATCCCCAGTACTGAAAAAAAAAAAGACATTGTGCCATGCAAGTGAATTTATTCAGAAGTAGGGGGAAAATGCACTGCTCATTTATCAGTTAGACTGAAAAGTTATCAGGCTTGAAAAACATTAAATACATGAAATATTCATTAATTCAATGTAGTTTAGTATTATTCCTTCCCTTCATATCTGTCATCTTTCCCTTTGAATGTTTCCTATTATCACACCAAGAAAATGGAAGAATGCATGTGAATTAAAAAAAAAAAAAAAAAAAGGTAAATCAGGCATGGGGGCTATACCTGTAATCCCAGTACTTGGGGGCTGAGACAAAAGGATCACTGGTTTGCAGCCAGCTTCAGCAACTTAATGAGATCTCAGGAACTTAGTGAGACCTTGTTTAGAAATAAAAATAAAAATCGGGTTTGGGGACACATGCCTGTAATCCCAGTATTTGGAAGACTGAGACAGGAGAATCTCAGGTTCGCAACCACCCTCAGCAACTTTGTAAGACCTTGTTTCAAAACAAAAAATTTTAAAAGTGTAGCTCAGAGGTAGAAAGCCCCTGGGTTCCATCCCCAGTTACAATCCCCAGCCCCCCCCCCCCACAACACACACACACACACACACATACACAAAAGATTTCAATATAATTGTTTAATTCATATATATCCCTCAGAACAGGACCTGATACATAGCATTCACTGTTAGCCATTGTTGTTGTTGTTATTAAAACTAAACTTGAATTTAAAGCTCTTTTTAGGAACTGGTTAAGTCAAGTCACAGCTTTAAAAAAATTCCTAAGATAAGGGATGTGAACTGGGTCTTTAAGAAGCATAAAGGCGGGGTGTGGTGGTACACGCCTATAATCCCAGTTTGAAAGCAGCCTCAGCAAGCAGTGAGACTATCAATGTAGCAAGACTCTGTTTCAAAATTTAAAAAAAAATAAGGAATGGGGTGGGGTGTAGAATGCCCCTGGGCTCAATTCCCAGTAAAACACACACACACACACACACACACACACACACACACACACACACACACACACTAAATCATCTCATATTTTCTTTTTCTAAAGACCCCATCCATGAGGATGAGGACATAGTTCAGTGGTAAAACACTTGTCTAGCATGTATCCAGCACACACACCCCCACACAGGATCCTATCCATAATATGAAAATACTGTAGGCAAGGAGTATATATTATTCTTTATAACCAGTAGTATACAATCCTAGATACATGAGGAATAAACATACACAAAAATACTTCTCTGATTTTCACCTCACTTTGTGTGTGTGGTGGGGGGAGGGAGGAGTAGGTGCTAGGGATTGAACCCAGGGACAGTCTATATCTGAGCTACACTCCCAGCCCTTTTTATTTTTTGTTTTGAAACAGGGTCTCACTAGGTTACTGATTCTTGCTACTTGTTGAGGCTGTCCTTGAATATACAATCCTTCAGCCTCAGCCTCCCCAGGTACTGGAATTATAGGTGTGTGCCGCCACACTAGCTTCACCTCACTTTTGATGCTAAAATCCTAGAGGTGTAGTTACCATATTTACGTAATTATGTCATATTATGTGAATTCGTAGAACATTTTTTAGTTTATACAGGCAAGATACAGAAATTAGAGTACCCCATGTTACACATATCTCAGAAATCTGTGCTCTAATAACTAAAGTTAAACACAGATATTTAGTACATTTAATCATGCAACAAAAACTTTCATTACTTTATTCACATATATAGAACATACCATTTTTTCTTCATAGGTAGGATCTGGTTCTTGGATTTCTTTTTGCTTTCCAGGCGACGCATCATCAAATACTTCCTAGCAAGACAGAAAAATCACAAAATAGTCAACTCACCGATATACACTGATTTCTGCCTAAGACATATTCTAAGTAATATACTCAAATCCCAACTCCCCAAGTACTAAATGGCTTCCATCTTCTATCAAGTACCCTTCAGGATACTTTGTCATGACTTTCAAATGACACAACCAAAAACCATCAACAATTTTTACACTACAAAGTTCCACTTACCAGTTTAAAAAAAATTAAGAACTTAGTAAAACTGTTTCATTTTTCATTAATGATGTACAAGTCTGTGCTATTATAAAACTCTTAAATGACTAAAAAGTGGGGGTGGGGGGGCACACTTGTAATCCCAGTACTTGGGAGGCTGAGACAGGAGGATCCCGGTTCGCCGCCAGCCTCCACTACTTAGTGAGGCCCTCCACAACTTAGTGACACCCTGTTTCCAAATAAGAATAAAAAATAGGGCTAGGGGTGTAGCTAAGAGGTAGAATGCTCCTGGGTTCAACCCCTAGTACCAAAAAAAAAAAAAAAAAAAAATGTGTGTGTGTGTGTGGGGGTAATGTTGTATACTACAATAAGGGCTCAAATGACCAATAAGGGTTCAAAACTTCATTTCTAAGACCTTGAAGCACCAGTGCACCCTTATCTCATTCTAAGTCTCTAAGTGTTCACAAGTAGAAGTGATATCAATAGCACCCTAAAATTAATTTCAGTACAAGTCATATGTGATAATCTGTATCTTTTTAATAACTTTATGTCAAATTAGTGCAAAATGTCAAATTAGTGCAAAACTAGACTAAGTCAGTGTAGCTCAGAGGTAGAATGCCCCTGGGTTCAATACCCAGTACTACAAAAAAATAAAAAATAAAATACACGATGGGGCAAAATGTGTGGAAAAGAGCTCACTTTTGGAGTCAGCTCTGAGTTCTATTATAGATTCCACTGATCAAAAGAGCCAATTTCCTAACCTGGCTAATGAAAATACTGATTTCATATGGGGTTATCACATTCATATTTCTATTTAAACCTTATTTCAATTTTAATTTAAAAATGGCAACTCAAAGCCAAAATATTTAACTCTCTGATATTTAAATAAGGCTTCTGGTAAGACATTTGTTACTTTAAATTTGAATGGAGACCCTTTGAAAAGGCTTGGGAAGTACACTGAGTACAAGTCTTTGTAGGGAAGTGTGGGTAACTGCTTTCAGTGTTACAGGTTTCCAGGCCCCCTTAAGCCATGGAGCAGGAACCCAAGTTAAACAGCCCTAGTAATCCAAAAAACCATTTAAAACCTTATGGGGGGGGGGGGGGGAAGCAACACTGAATACATTTTAATTTGAAACAAATCTCAATGAAAACTGCAGAATATCAAAGTTTGTATTCTATTAAAACCTACCCGCATCACTAAAAGGTCTTTCAAAGGCGAATAACAACGCTACTTCGCTTCAGCTGCCCAAATAAAACTGAACCAAATGCCTCGATGGCAGTTTACTGCGCTACCAACTCATTATGTCATTTCTCCAGTAAGGCTCATTCTTAAAGCAATGTTATTTTCATTCTGTCTAAAGGCAGAAAAATCCCAGAAATCTTTGGGCTGGAACTACCAAATATCTAAAAACGGATCGAAGGCCAAGAATAAAAATTGTATACAATAATTCTGTTCCCAGATATCACAAAACCTGGAAGCAAACGCAAAAGACCAGTCTGGCAGGTCCCCCTTCTTTTAACTCCCCCCTTTTCCAGTACGTCCTGTCACTATCCCCTGGCTAACACAATCCCCCAGAAGGCTCAGCACTGAGTGTTAACTTTTTGTTTTAAAGCCAAAGCGCAGAAAGAGAAAATACATGGAACTGAAAGCCAACCATCTGCCCCTGGTTTGGGGATACATTCATCTATCCAAACAGATTCCCAAAATTAGGGGGATCCAAGACAGTTGCTACACTGGATGCTTCCCTCCAGGCGCAACAGTGCCCGGGAGGGGCCTCCCTTTCCTTCACAGCAGCAGCTGCGCCCCGCTTATCCCAACTGCGCACTCGGCCAGCCAGCTCTCGCCATTGTTTCTACCCAGAACAGAAAGATACCGCCCCGCAAGGACCGAGATGGAGAAAAGGAGGCCCCAGTCCTCGGATGCGCTGCTTTGAAATGCCGCCCCAACTCCACCCGCGGATCCCAGTCCTAAGCATCTCCCTCGCCCTTCCCCGAAGTTTGGTAGAAACTAAAACCCAGATTCAGGGATAAGAGAAAGAATTATGTCTAAAAGGGGTTGAGGGGGAAAGGTCTCCCTCGGACGCAGCAATCAAAAACATCTGTTTACGATGCTCGACGACTTGACAAGCTTCGTTAAAGACACACGCACACACACAAACACTTAGATGTGAAGTTTCAGGTGAGCATTTAGGCAGGAGCAATCAAGTTAAGCACAAGGGCGTCCAGACAGAAACATCATTTCTTCAAAGGGTCTGAGGACGGGAAGGATGCAGGAAGAGGCGGCGGCGGCACAGCTCTGCGCGCGATCGCTACAATCGTCCTCCCCCGGCGCCCTCTCCCGCGCGCAGGCCGCCCTCACCTCCATCTCGGCGTCCGCGGGGCCGGCGCTGGCCGCACAGGGAGCCGCTGGGGCTGCGCCGCCCTCGGGGCCGCCTTTGTTGCTGCCGCTGCTCCCGCCAGCAGCCGAGGCTGCGGGCCTGGAGGGCGCGCTCTCGGGAGGCGGGGGTGGCGGAGGCTCGGCCGCAGACGACATGATGTTCCGTCTGCGTCACCTGCGGCTGCCAGAGGCCGGGCCGGCTGGGATGCAGGAGCAGGCCCGGACCTGGGCGGCTACGTCGCCAGCGACTGCACGAAACGCCAGAGGCCCACCCGGAGCTCCCCGCACCGCGGATCCGCGACCGGCGTGAGCCGGGCCCAGCAGCTTCTCCTGCCCTGGCCGCCCTCTTCCGCGGGGCGCTGGGTTCCACCGGCGCCGGCCTCACGGCGGGAATCGCGTCGACGGGGTGGGCGGGGCCAGCCGGGTCAAGGAGGTCAGAGAGGGCGGGCCGCCTTAGAGGAGGGCGGGGGGTGGAGGGAAGGGGAAAGGAAAGCGAAAGGGAGACCTAGGCGGGGAACTCGCTGCGCCTCCACCTCTTCTTCTCCGGGCCGATACCATCTATCTCGCCAGCATCCAGCACAACTACCTACGCCACCGACTTTCAACCCTCGCGAGATTTATCGTCGGCTCACGGGCTGGATCCTAGTGCGCATGCGCAGTCTGCTCTATGCCGCCTTGACCCCGCCTCCTCCGGGCTCTAGCGGGCTCGGCTGCGCAGAGTGGGCGGGGCCTCGGGGGAGCGCTCGGAGACGTAAGTTGTGCGTCGGCTGCTGGGCGTGACGCGAGCGCCGTGAGACCCGCGTGCTCAACGACTCGCGGTCCGCGGCCGCCGAGTGCTGTGCGGCGGTCGCGCTTCCCCCGCCTTCGCTATGGGAGTGACGTTTTAGTTAGCCCGAGTGACGTCTCACTTTTTTGTTGTTTTTTTTTTTTTTTGGTACTTGGGGAGGAAATGGAAATGACGTTTAGAGAGAAACCGTAAGACGAATGATGGGATGTATCTTTTCCTCACAGCAGCACTGATTATTGTGTACATAGCCTTAGGCTCTCTTCAAGGCATCTTGAGGGTCTTGTGCATCCACCTACAAAATTTAAACACGTTTTATTTTATAAAAATCTGCATATTACAATAGATTGCAACACACACACACACACACACACACACACACACACACACACACGGCCTTATTCCCCATGTCTGGTATTGTTTGTTGAATAAAGGAGACACTCGAGAGTTGGTGAGCCTAGTTAATTACGTTGAATTTCAAACAGAAGAATCTCCTCTGTGTGTGTGTTGGGGGGGGGTGCTAGGTTTTGAACCCAGGGGCATTTTACCTCGGAGCTACACCCCCAGTCCATTTTTATTTTTGGTTTTGAAACAGGGTCTCTCTAGATTGCTGAGAGTCCCACTACTTCCTGAGGCTGTCCTGTGATCCTCGTGTCTCAGTCTTCCAGCTACCGGGATTACAGGCGTGCACCACCATGCCAGGCTGAAGGGGATCTCCTTTAAATAAATTAAAATTTATTAATTTTAATAAATTAAAATTTATTTTAAAATATATATATATATATTCTGTAAACTTTTTAAGTAATTGAATAATTCTTTAGCCAGAACTGAGATCCGGAGAGGGCTCCATGGCACTCGCCCAAGGAGGGGAACTGTCTCCACCTACTTAGCCCAGCTACTCAGAAGCTATAGGGTTGCAAATTCAAGGCCAGCCTTTTCAACTTAGCCGGACTCTAACTCAAAATAAAAAAGGATACAGTGGTTGGGGATGTAGTTCAGCTGTCCAGTGCCCTTGAGTTAAATCCCCTGCCCCCCAAAAAGAATACTATTACTAGAAATAAGCCAGGTATGGTGGCACACACTTGTAATCCTAGTGCTTGGGAGGCTGAGACAGGAGGATCCCAGCCTCAGCAATTTACTGAGGCCATCCTCAACTTAGTGAGACCCTGATTCAAAATAAAAAATAAAATAGGGCTGGGGGTCTAGTTCAGAGATAGACTGCCCCTGGATTCAATCCCCAGTACCCCACCCCAAAACACACAGTCTGTTTCTAAAGTTGAATGTGATGGCACATCCCTGTAATCCCAGTACTTGAAAGATTGAAACAGGAGGATTGCAGGCTTGAGGACAGAATCAGTAACTTAGCAAGGCCCTATTTTAAAATAAAAAATAAAATAGGGCTAGGGGTCTAGTTCAGAGATGGAATGCCCCTGGGTTCAATCCCCATTACCCCCCACACACACAGTCTATTTCTAAAATTGAATGTGATGGCACATGCCTGTAATCCCAGTACTTGAAAGACTGAAACAGGAGGATTGCAAGCTCAAGAACAGAATCAGTAACTTAGCAAGGCCCTATTTTAAAATAAAATAGGGCTGGGGGTATATCTTGGAGGTAGAATGCCTCTGGATTCAACCTCCAGTACCCACCTCCAAAAAACTATTTCTAAGACTAAGTATATATGCAAAGTTAAATATGGTGCTCATTATAGTCTTAACATAAAGTTGCAAAAAGCTAACAAAAGGTTGAGATTCCAAAATATGATCTTAAAACTCTTGCACACCCACAAAATGAATTATTAACAACCATTATTATGAAGTGTTACCTGAAAAAGCTTTTATGTGTGTATGTGCACGCAAGTGCTAGGAATTGAACCCAAGGGCATTCTACCTCTGAGCTACACCCCCCAGCCATATTTTATTTTTTATTTTGAAACAAGATCTCACTAAGTTGCTGAGGCTGGCCGCAAAGCTACGATTCTCCTTTCTCAGCCTCCCAAGTACTGGGATTACAGACGTGCACTTCTATGCCCAGTTTATATACATTTTTTGAACTGATAGAAAAGCTTTTCCAAAGCCAGGCATGGTGGTGCACACTTGTAAGTCCCAATACTTGGGAGACTGAGACAGGAGAGTCACAGGTTCACACCCAGCTTCAGCAATTTAGTGAGGCCTTCCTCAATTTAACGAGACCCTGTTTCAAAATAAAAAATAAAATAGTGCTGGTGGTGTAGCTCTGAGGTAGAATATTCCTGGGTTCAATCCCTAGACCCACCAAAAAGAAAAAAAAAAGATATATAAGCTAAGTGTGGTGGCAGAAGCATGTAATCCCATTACTTGGGAGGCTGAGACAGGAAGATCACAGGTTCAAGCAGAGGCTCAGCAACACAGTGAGACTCTCAACAACCTAGCAAGACCCTGTTTCAAAATAAAGCAGGGCTGGGGGTGTAGCTCAGAGGTAGAATGCCTCTGGGTTCAATCCCTAGTACTCCCCCGCAACCAAAAAATTGTATAATTCTTTTTTTTTTTTTTTTTTTGTAGTACTAGGGATTGAACTCAGGGACATTCTACCTCCGAGCTACACCCCAGTCCTATTTTTTATTCTTTATTTTGAAACAGGGTCTCACTAAGTTGCAGAGGCTCTCACTAAGTAGCTGAGGCTGGCCAGGAACCTGTGATCCTCCTGTTTCAGCCTCCCAAGTACTGGGATTACAAGCATGCGCCACCACACCCGGCTCACAACCTTATTTTTTATTTTTAAATAGGATCCCACTAAGTTGCAGAGGACCTCACTAAGTAGCTGAAGCTGACTGTGAACCTGTGATTCTCCTCCTCAGCCTCCCAGGTACTGGAATTACAAGTACATGCCACCACACCCAGTTTAAATAAAGGTTTTGAAGCATATTTATGAAATAATATTTCTTGTATGGATTTCTTTTTCTAAAAAGAATTTCCACCCCAAAGACTCTCTCTCCCTCTTGAGATAGCCCATATTCTCCCTTGATGGTATATTCCCCACTTTCTTAAATAAACCTTTGTCTTGTCTCTGGAAAGAAAAGAAAAGAAAGAAAAAAAAAAAAGGATTTCCATAGTATTGTATTGGAGTGCTTGTCCCAGGTTCATTAAGTGTGAATTGAGATTGGGACATTGATTGCAGATGTGGCTACCTGTACCACCTCTTGAGAAGGAGCTGGGAATGGAGGCAGGTTCTCTTAGAAAGGAGAGTAGGAACCAATAAAAGCATATTTAAAAAAAAAATGAAGAAGATGAAAGACTGACTCTGATGTTTGTGAAAGTACATTAGGTACATTAGGATTTTCCCTGCCCCCCCCCATCACCTTCAGTTAAGTCACCTTCTTTGCATTTAAGGTTTCTCCTTTATCTAGAGTCCCTCTTAGGTCCCACCTTCTCCCTAGCTTCCACATATTAGGGAAAGCATGCAATTTTTTACTTTTTGTGACTGACTAATCCCACTTAGCATAATGTTTTCCAGTTCTCCAGAGTGGGAGAAAATTTTTGCCAGCTACTCTTCTGATAGAGGTCTAATATCTAGGATATACAGAGAACTCAAGAAACTCACAGCTAAGAAAACAACCCAATCAAAAAATGGGCAAAGGATCTAAATAGACACTTAACAAAAGAGGAAATACAAATGGCCAATAAATGTATGAGGAAATGTTCTACATCATTAGCAATCAGAGAGATGCAAATCAAAACTACCTTGAGATTTCACCTAACTCCAGTCAGAATGGCAATCATCAAGAGCACGAACAACAACAAATGCTGGTGAGGGTGTGGAGAAGGGGGAATATGTTAAGTGAGATTAGTCAGTCACAAAGAGTAGAAAAGCATATGTTCTCCCTAATATGTGGATGCTAGGGAGAAGATGGGGCATAAGAGGGTCTCCAGATGAAAAAGGAGAAACCCTAGATAAGCAAAGAAGTTGACTTAACTGAAGGTGATGGATGGGGGGGCACCCTAATGCACATGGTGTACTTTCGCAAATATATCAAAGTCAATCACTAAACTGAACTTGAGAAGGAGGGAAGATGAGGGAGTGGGGTGGGAATTGGGGAAGGGTTAAATGAGAAATGTTTGCATATATGCCTTTATCAGCTTGTACCTAACAAAGATGTATGATTACAATGCACCAATTATTATAAAAATTTTTAAAAATAAAATGGTATAGTACATATAATCTTCATACATCTAACATGTACCTTAAATGGTCTCTAGATGCCTTATAGTTGTTACACTGTATTGTTTAGGGAATAACTATAAGGGAAAAATGTACACAGATGAACCATCATTGTAGGCCCGACTATATACTGCACATCAATAAAGTGTGACTTTTAAAAAATATTTCCAACTAGAGGTTGATTGAATCCTGAGATGCAGAACCTATGGATACAGAAGGAAGACTTTGTGTGTGTATAAACACAGATACACATATATGTTTATATATATATATATACATATATATATGTTTGTGCATGCATACACATAAATAAAATGATTAATGAAGGCTAAATCAGAAAATTCAGAAGGCTAGTGTTTCTGCTAGTTCCTGTATTGTTTTTACTCAGGAAAGCCTGTGTTAACGTGTGTGATGACAGACTGAGCAATGTCTTCCCGCAGCTCGCCCCAGGATGCTCTCACTTTAGCCAGGCACGTGGTCATCCTGAGTGGGGACTTCATTTCCCATCCTCCCTTGTAGCCAGCTATGGCCATGTGAGTGAGGGGTAAGTGAAATTGTTCATGCTTCACTTATGTGAGAAATAAGCGTCTATCTTGTATAAGCCAGTAGTGTTCTGAGCCCCTCTAATGCACCATTAAACTGCATTCAATAATACAATGTTTTGTCTCCCTCCTTCCCACAAGTCTGGCATTTAGACTGTTTTCCTTTTTTTTTTCTTTGTTTTGTGTGTGTGTGTGTGTGTGTGTGTGTGTGTGTGTGTGTGTGAGAGAGAGAGAGAGAGAGACTAGGGATTGAACCCAGTGATACTCCACCTCTGAGATACATCCCCAGCCCTTTTAATTTCATTATTTGACAACAAGGTCTCACTAAGTTGCTGACAGTCTCACTAAATTGCTGAGGCTGGCTTCAAACTTGTGATCCTCCTGTCTCAGCCTCCCAAGTACTGGGATTATAAGTGTGCATCACCACACCTGGTTTGAGACTAATTTTTCAAATCTAATTGAGAAAAAGTGGGAAAACTCTTAGAAACAGACTAAAAACTGTTTTCATACTGAATGGAGCAGGTGCTCTTCAATGGATATCATTGATACACAAAATTGGTACTTCTCTAGTATCCAAAAATCACTTTTCTGTTAAAATTTCTGCTGTATATACAAATATGTGTGCATGTCCAGACAAAATGGTAAATGTGTGATTGAAATATATACTTAATATATTTACTATAATAAGTTTCATCAACTTCCAGATGAGCCATAGTTTTTATGTATACTGAAATATATCAAAATATTAAATAATTTTCTATTGTTAAAAGACAAAATTACAACAAATTTAAATACCTCCATTGACTTTTAGTGGAAATTCTAGGATCTTGCAACACATCATTCCATTAAAACAGAATGAGTGTACCAGTGAGCGGAGCAGTACAGGTTGGTTTTGTTTTGTTTTGTGTTTTTGCAGTACAGAGGATTGAACCCAGCAGGGGCATTCTACCTCTGAGCTACACCCCCAGCCCTATTTTTATTCTTTATTTTGAAGCAGGGTCTCACTAAGATGCAAAGGGCCTCACTAAGTAGCTGAGGCTGACCTGGAACCTGTGGTCCTCCTGTCTCAGCCTCCCAAATACTGGGATTGCAAGCATGCACCACTATGCCCAGCTTTGCAGGTTGGTTTTTTAGACAGGAAAGTGTTGAGGAAATCAGTCTGTTTGGGGATTTGGCTATTGTCTCCTACTCCTGATTTCACAGAGGATCACATAAAGAACTTAATTTTAGCTTGGTGGTGTGGAATTTCAACATGAATGATTCCATTTTCATTTGGTCTGTTGGGCCTAGTACAGTAACTCAGTCCAAACTAGTGGCCTCCCATAGATTTTATTTAATGCTATTCCTTATAGAATTTTGTTTGAATAAAGATTACTTTGGTAGGCTGAGAAAAGTAGAAGCTAAGCACATGGCTGGGAATCACCAATTTTTTAAGCCTTGGAGCAGGGGGAAATAAAAGTAAATAGCCAATATTAACTTGAGAGCTTGCCCTATAATTTAGGAGTTTTTCTTCTGTGGTTTAGAGATGAGAAAGAGAGGGGTTGGAATTAGAGACTTTCCCTTCCCCTTCTTCTGTGAAAGATAGAAGGAAGTAAAATGACCAGGACTGAAGAGAGGGTAAACTTCCTTTCCAATTTTTTTTTTTTCCGTTAGTTTGTTTTTGTTTGGGTACTGGGGATTAAACCGAGGGCATTCTACCTCTGAGTTACATCCCTGGCCCTTTGTATCTTGAAACAGTCTCACTAAATTGCTGAAGCTGGTCTCGAACCTGTGATCCTCCTGTCTCAGCCTTCCAAGTGCTGGGATTACAGGTGTGTGCCATAACGCCCAACTTCTTGTCTACTTGTTCATAAGTTATTGCAGATTGAAGCTCAGCTACCAGGAGTCTGAAGGAGGAGCGGGTCTCTGGAACAAACTTGTGCCTCTCCTCTGAGCGCTGGAGCTATGGGCAGGCTGTGAGGTCTATTGTTCCAGCTCCATGCCACATAATTAGAAAGAATGGGAAATAGAAGCTGTGTTCCCAGCTCTTTGGGAACAGGACTAAGAAGGGGGAAAATTCAAACTCAGATGAAAAAATTAATGAAATTCAATCCGCAGGGGCATGTCTATTCTGCTCCAAAGCAGAAGGGAGGGGAGACCCAGGGATCCGTCCTGGCCTCACCCTGGAAGAGAGGCAGCCCACCATGAAACGGCTGTTAAAAGGGCAAGAAAACTCAGACACCGTAGGCCTGGAGTCTCCCTGACTCCTGGATGGCCATGCTAATTGGGTGTGCACAATAGAATCCTCTAGTACTCCTAGCTCCAGGAAAGAGTGCTGCCTAAGGTCCTGAATTCCTGGGCATCACCAGGTGAGGTGCCACACCAAACCAAGGCAGTTAAAAATGTCAATAACCTGTTCCGTTTCAAAAGAAAAGCCACATGCCTGGTGGGCCTGTTTAAATCTGATAAAGCCACTCCTCCCACTCGGGATATTATTGATGCTGTTCACCTTGGCATGCCAAAAAAAAAAAAAAGTGACTTTGTTTCTTCTCAGTAATGACCTTGCAGTTATCACTTAATTCAAAATCAGGTATGCTAGGTTTTTGTTTTTTTGGTTTTTTTGGGTTTTTTTGCGGAACGGGGGTTGAACTCAGGGGCATTCTACCTTCGAGCTATACCCCCAGCCCTATTTTTTATTCTTTATTTTGAAACCAAGTCTCACTAAGTTGCGGAGGGCCTCACTAGGTAGCTGAGGCTGGCCTCGAACCCGGATCCTCTGGTCTCAGCCTCCCGAATGCTGGAATTACAAGCGTTTGCCACCACGTCCGGCTCAGGTATGCTAGTTTTAATCTCTTATAATTTAGATATTTCTGTGAAACATGACCATAGCTATAACTTGTTAACTTCTCAGCAATTGATGGAGAACTGGAAATCTTTGGAAATGTCAGAAAAATAATTATAAGGATATTGGGTCATAACTAGATGTAGTTATATTACAACTGAAATATGTTATAATAAATACGGTTAATGTATCTTACGTTAGTCCCTATGAAACTTAAACAATGTTTCAAAAACAGACCCAGAGCCTGGCGTGGTGGCGCATGCTTGTGATCCCAGCATTTGGGAGGCTGAGACCGGAGGATCCGGGTTCACGGCCAGCCTCAGCTACCTAGTGAGGCACTCCGCAACTTAGTGAGACTCAGTTTCAAAATAAAGAATAAAAAAAAAAAATAGGGCTGGGGGTATAGCTCGGAGGTAGAATGCCCCTGAGTTCAATCCCCAGTACCACAAACAAACAAACAAAAAAAAACAGACCCAGAGCCAGGGGTGGTGGTGCAGGCTTGTAATCCCAGCATTTGGGAGGCTGAGACCAGAGGATCTGGGTTTGAAGCCAGCCTCAGCTACCTAGTAAAGCACTCCACAACTTAGTGAGACTCGGTTTCAAAATAAAGAATAAAAAATAGGGCTGGAGATATAGCTCGGAGGTAGAATGCCCCTGAGTTCAATCCCCAGTACCACAAAAAAAAAAAAAAAAATAGACCCACCAAATTTGTTCCACTTAGCTTTTTTTAGATTAGGTTTTCTTTTTTAAAGTCTATGATAAGTCTTAATGCTAATTTAGTTATATGTGCTAATTAACTTAATTGAATTTTTTTTGTGTGTGGTACTGGAGATTGAACCCAGGGGTGTTCTACCTTTGAGCTACACCCACAGCCCTACCATATTTTTTGTTCTGATACAGAATCTCACTAAGTTGCAGAGGCTGACCACAGTCCTGTGATCCTCCAATCTCAACCTCCCAAATACTGCTACCACACCCAGCTAACTTAATAGATTTTTAACAATTGAGCTTGTCAAATAAGTAATAGATATTTGGATTTATTAAAGGTCTTTTAAAAAATTTATAACTTAACAACAGTGCCACTCATAATTTTAAAAGGTAAATAAGCAAACCAGTGTCTATAAAAATAGTTAAGTGAGAATTCAAGACAAAATTTCAGTGGCTCATATGTGCCCTTTTGACTATTTCATTGCTACTTTAGGTTAATTTTGTGGCATTCTACTTAAAGTATTACTATGGTCTGAATGTTTGTGTCCCCCCCCTCCCAATTCACATGCTGAAACTTAGTCCCCATGCAGAGATAGTGAGAGGTGGGCATCTGGAAGGTGCTTACATCAGGAAAGCTCCACTCTCCTGAATGCAATTAGTGTTCTTATAAAAGAGGCCAAAAAAGTAGTGTAGCTGGGCATGGTGGCGCATGCTTGTAATCCCAGTATTTGGGAGGCTGAGACAGGAGGATCACAGGTTTGAGGACAGCCTCAGCAAGTAGTGAGAGTCTTATCACCCTAGTGAGACCCTGTTTCAAAACAAAAATAAAATAGGGCTGGGGGTATAACTCGGAGGTAGAATGCCTCTGGGTTCAATCTCCAGTACCCCTCCCCCCCCCAAAAAAAAGTAGAGTATAGTGGCACACACCTGTGATTTCAATACTTGGGAGCCTAAAACAGGAAGATCACAGGTCCAAGGCCAGCCTAAGCAAATAAACAAGGATAATTTAAAAGCAAGAAATGTAAAGGGCCAAGCCGGGCATTGTGGCACACTCTTATAATCCCAAGACTTGGGGGGCTGAGACAGGAGGATCTGGGTTCGCAGCCAGCCTTAGCTACTTAGTGAGGCACTAAGTAGTGAGAGCCTGTTTCAAAATAAAGAATAAAAAATAGGACTGGGGGTGTAGCCTGGAGGTAGAATGTCCCTGGGTTCCATCCCCAGTACCACAAAAGGAAAGGGAAGGGAAAGGAAGAAAAAAAGAAAGAAGGCAGGCAGGCAGGCCATGGCAGATTCTCAAGCTGAAGCAGCAGCTTTTTCTTCCTTTCTCCCAATTCCATTTCCTCATTAAAAATAATAGCATGAAGAATAGGTGGTTGATCTAGTAAAGACTGGCACGGCAGGAAGGCCAGACACCTGCTGTGTAGGAGAATGACTGGCAGACACAGGCATGGATCTTTTTGAGAGCATCTTGAATACCCTTAGTTACATTTGCTGTGAATATTATTCTCTCACCATGTCTTTCTACAGACAGAAGCTCTCAGACAAGTGGTATTGCTCAGACCCCAAACAACCCTGGGTCCTAAATATAGTCCCGGGTCCCTGCTTGGTCTAGACAAAGCTTGTCTGTCCCTAACAAGTGGTATTTTACTCATCGTATTTCCAGAGCTATCTGCTGCCTGGAATATCACACTGCTTACCCTCTGGTTAGAAGCCTTATTTTCCTCTTTACTTGTGCCCCGATACCTTACTAGGTGAATCTTTAGCAAGCTAGGAAACTCTCAGTTCGGATGACCATCCCTCCTTGGGAAAAGAATCTACTTTTCTGAACTAATAGGGTTTCATTTCACATTACAGATAATTTTGTTCAGAATAGGTAAAACTCTAAATAGGAAATACACTCAAAAATATTGCAATTGAATCATGAATTTGTGTTAGTTTTCTTTTTCCCCTAACTCTACTTTTAGCTCAAGGGGAATAGAAATGTAATTTTTAAAAATCCTGACCCAACCATTATAACCTCATAAAACTGAGTAAAATTTTGGAATTATGCCCAAGCATATCCCATATGGATCAACAGTTGATTCTTACCAAGGTGCTGGTCAGGCTCTAAGTGTGGGTCCTAATTTACTGGATTTTCTAAGAATTTGAGTTCCGTAGATTGCCAAACTTCTTGGCTTATTACCCCTTTTCAGAAAAAAAAAAAATGCCCAGCATCCCCACCTCCCAGAAATCTACTTTCTTTTAAGTGAATAAACAGAAAGATGCAGTGACTATTTGTGTTCAATTATGTATCTCTATTTTGTTTTAGGGAGTGATATAGCCCACTTTGGGAATCTATGGCCCTTTAGACTAAGTCACCCTTTCCCAAGCAGCATGATATGACTTGTAATGGAAGGTTTATTTTATAATTCGAGCCTCTTGTGGATTTTTGTCTCTCAAGTAATTGTGTTATAAATGTGACATTATGAGATTATTCTGGTTGCTTTTTAGCCAGGATGTCACAATGTCAGAACCTGAGGCTGTTAGGTCACTAGATAGTAATAAACGGGATTATAAAAGGACAGAGAGAGACCTTCCCGAAAGGAAATACAGGAATTGCCCCATCCAGCTCTGGTCAGAGACATCCAGCCTATTGCATGTGACACATAGGCTCCCACATGACACAATCGTGCACCATCACAGTAAGCTGTAGCATGAAACACAAATTACTGTACATAAAAGGGGTAAAATTTCCAGACAATATGAGACCATGCAGCAGCCCAGAACCCCTTTTTTTTAGCCCTATCTCTCCTTTGCTCCTCTTGTAAACCCTCCTGTGGAACCTCCCCAATAAAGCTTTTCATGCCTACCCTATCTGCATCCTCAGAATGAAATCTTTCTTTCAGAGAGACAAGAACCAAGGGAAACTCACAGCCCTATAACGTAAGTAGTGCCGTGACACAGATATATATGAGGTAAGATGCCGCCATTGCCGTGTGCCTGGCTCCTCCCCAATGTCCCTGCTGCTTTTTAGATTCCAGGCTGCTAATTCTCTCTGCCATTTGTATGATGTGTGTGTGTGTGTGTGTGTGTGTGTTGGGGGAGGGGGTACTGGGGATTGAAGCCAGAGGCATTCTACCTCTGAGCTACACCCCCAGCCCTATTTTTTTTTCAAGGATAGAGATGTTTATTTAAAATTGGATAAAATACACACAAATTGGCTAAATGAGAAGCCCATTTCAGTTAAACCCAATACCACTACCCATGGTTTGAGTGTTTCCCTCTCAAAATTCATGTTGAAACTCAATCCTCACAAGAGGCAGGGTCTTTGAGGAAGCCTAGGAAGAATATCAGCACCTTTTAGAAAAGAGCTGGAGGAACTAGCCTATTCCTACCTATGGCTCCCTCCCCATCTTCTTCTGGCAGGTGAGGTTAGTGCTTATCCTTCATCAGAT
>PVLC010010793.1:0-49253 GCA_004027655.1 Graphiurus murinus
TTTTTTGCAGTACTGGGGATTGAACTCAGGGGCATTCTACCTCCAAGCTATACCCCCAGCCCCATTTTTTTATTCTTTATTTTGAAACAGGGTCTCACTAAGTTGCAGAGTGCCTCGCTAGGTAGCTGAAGCTGGCTGTGAACCCGGATCCTCCGGTCTCAGCCTCCCAAATGCTGGGATTACAAGCGTGCACCACCATACCTGGCTTTTCCCTGGTGTATTCTATGCGTGGACCAGTGGTGTGCTAGTGCGTGCTCACACCAGCTCGTGGGAGTTGCTTGTTAAGTGTTCAAGAATTGTGGGAGTTGGTGTTTAACAGAGACATTACAAGCAAAGGAAAGATATAAACTTACAATTAAGCAAATTATTTTAGAAACAAAAGGCACTAAATACTCAAAATGCATTGCTTCCTTTTACGATGATCCGTGCTCCTGCGGTCACTTATGTCGGCTGCCTGTACCGTGGGCAGACAGGATAGTGGTGCTATCGTCCACGCCACTGTCCATCACACCGGGAGCTTGAAACCAGCTGCGGCAGCAGTATTTACACCAAGGAAATGGGCACACTCTACAAAGTGGGGCTGTCCCCCCCTCCCCGGAGGGTTGATTATTAAACATTGATCAGCCAGACGTGCTGACACACGCCTGTAATCCCAGTACCTGGGAGGCTGAGACAGGAGGATTGCAGGTTCATGGCCAGCCTCAGTCAATAGCGAGATGCTCATCAACCTAGCAAAACCCTGCTTCCAAATAAAAATAAATAGGGCTGAGGGTGTAGCTCGGAGGTAGAATGCCCCTGGGCTCAGTCCCCTCTACCACTAAATAAATAAACAGAAAAACCTTGACTCCCACCCCTGAGGTACCTCCGCTGTAGTCCCCACCTTGGGAGCGCTCTCCCTGGGTCCTGACGACCGCGGGACCCGCGTAACGCCTCCCTCTCTTTCTGGCTTGGTCTCCGGGCCACAGGCCTGTGCATCATCGAGTCTGTGTTTGAGGGTGAAGGCTCCGCAACCCTGCTGTCCCCCAACTACCGGAGCGGCCTCCCGGAGGATGAGCTGGTGACCTGGCAGTTCGTGGTCCCCCCGCACCTCCGGGCCAGCATCTCCTTCCTCAACTTCACCGTCTCCAACTGCGAGAAGAAGGAGGAGCGGGTGGAGTACTACATCCCCGGCTCCACCACCAACCCCGAGGTGTTCAGCCTGCAGGACCAGCAGCCCGGGAACATGCCCGGGAACTTCAACCTGTCCCTGCAGGGCTGCGACCAGGACGACCTCAACCCCGGGGCCCTGCGGCTGAAGTTTCAGGTGCTGGTCCAGCGTCCCCTGAACGAGAGCAGTAAGTGAGCGCCCGCGACTCCCCCCTCCCACCACCTGCCCGCTTCCCATCAGCCCTTGCTGCGGCCCCTGGACTCTGGCCCCTGGGAGTTTCAGGAAGTGGGTTGCTAGGCAGTAGGACCGGTTACGGATGAATGCTTGCTGTTCCCTTTCGCTTGAGCTCAGGAAGAAGCTAGCGTGGCTTTGCATCGAGGTGCTAGGTTGTTTTAATGAAGGCACTGAAGGTCACCTTCTGGACCTCGTGTCCTGACCCCATTATCTGAGCCACGGCCACTATCAGCAGTGTTGTGACCGGCTCCCCACCACAGGTGCCCTGCCCTAAGCACACAGCTTTCACGGTGTCCTCCGGTCCTTCCTGCAGCCCTGCCGGGGATCCAGGCACTGTCTCCCTCCACTGATAAGAAACCAGAGGTTCAGAGAGATAAACCAGCCTCGTGTCCCATAGCTTACCAGGAACGGAGCAAGCTCAGAACTTGAGCCTGGGCTCTGGACCAGACTCGAGACTGAACTCCAGCCAGGGCGGGGGGAATTTGGCTGGACGTTGTGATTACCCCACGGATGACACTGAGACGCCCGGGTCCTGGAGGGAGGGGGGCTGGCTCAGGACTGGGGTGAGGCCAAGTGCAGCACTGAAGGGGACCCCGCTCTCAGGAGCCCTGACAGAACACTCCCTTCCCCTGGGCTCGTCCTGCCTGGAGGGTGTGGTGTGGCCCTCGAGCTGGAAGGGACCGGGAGGTCAGGGTGGCTGCAGGGCCGCCTGCGCTGGAGCCCCTGGACCAGTGAGCGGTGCCGGGTGGTCCTGAACCGGAGCACTTCTGACCTGTGCGGGGGACGCCTCCATCCAGAGTGCTCGTCCTTCTACTTCTTGTTTCTGCTATCCTTTGCCTCTGGAAAGATGGTGGAGCTGGGCGGGAAGACTGAATGGGGTGTAGACAGAGGCCTCGTCTGTGCTGGTGCCATAGGAAGGGACTCCGTGTGTCGGCTCCGTTTCTTAGAGTCAGCAAGCGTGTGCAGAGTGATGGTGTGGGGTCTGCAGCAGCAGGGACTGCCCAGCTCGTGCTCAAGGGTGTCCTGCTGAGGCGAGTGTGTGTGTGTGTGTGTGCGCGTGTGTGTGCATACATTCACACTGTACGTACTTATTTCTATAGGTATATACATACATGTGCGTGTTTGTGTAAATACCGCACGAATTTTTTTTCCTGGTGGTATTGAACCCAGAGGCATTCTACTTTCCCACCCGATTTTACACCTCCAACTCGACTTTATTTCTTATTTGGAAACAGGGTCTCACTAGGTCGATGAGAGTCTCACTACTTGCTGAGGCTGTCCTTAAACTTTTGATCCTCCTGCCTCAGCCTCCCAAGTACTGGGATTACAGGCATGGGCCACCGTGCCTGGCCCTGCACACATATTTGAGCAAACTCTCTGAGACAGGTCATTCCTCTGCGGCCACAACTGTGTCATTATTGTCGAAACCCGCTGAAAGAGTGTGGAAATGGGGCGGGCTTGGTCTCAGAAGACAGAGGGGCTCGTGTGTCATCTCTCGGTGGCATGGCGTGCTGCTGCAGACCTCTGGCGACTTCTGCTTCCTGTCGTAGTGGGGTCAGCTTCTGACTACTCTGACGGCCGTGCCTCACCACCGTAGCCAGTCTGGAGAAGGGGCGCGCTCGGTTCTGGGTTGATCGGAGACTGGCGAGCTGTGTATCATGTCGCTGGCCCTTTAAGTAAAGTGTGGTTTGCGCTTACCCTGGGGGAGGTGTGGTCTGGACCCCTCTGGAAAATCTCCGAGGACAAAGTGAGGGCAGGCACTTGCTGCCCTGCCGCCGACCATCCTTCCCGACCATCCTTCGGCACCAGGCCGGGCCCTGCTCGCTGCCCTCATTCAGGACGCCGGTGGGGGCAGTGTCCCCAGCTGGCCGCTGAGGCAGTCAGGCAGGGGTGCGGTGACAAGCTGCCAGAGCAGACACAGAGCTGCGGGTCTGTCTCATGCATCGAGGGCAATGACTGTCGCTGTAGCCACGGGACCAGGGCGGAGGCCCGGAGGCCCCCAGCCAGGCTGGAGCCTTGTCATCCACAGTGGGCCCAGACCCCAAGACACACATGAACCTGGAACCTCTTGCCTCCCCGACCCCAGACTTTCTACCCCAAGCCTCTCTCCATTTGGCTGGGAAAAGCATCCGTCAGGTTCAAACTATGCCAGGGGACTTCTGCAGGGCATCTTTCTGTGGCCTTTGACCACAGACATTCTGTTGTAAGACAAGTCGTGCCCAGGCCGCCCAGGCCCAAAGGAACAAGGAATGTGGCCAGCCACAGCCATGTGTGTGGCTCCCGCTGGCTTGTGCCGCACGAGATGCGAGGCTGAGATGGTGAGGAGCCTGGTTCCTTCGTCTCCGGCAAACCGCCTCTTTCTCAAGTGCCTCTTTGACAGTGCAGGGTCAGCTCGCCATCCCTGGTGTCCCCGCCACCTGGGCCACACAGCCTGTTCCTTCTCTGGGGGGTTGGAATGACCCTGCTGAGGAGGCTCTGAGAGTGGGCAGTGTTCCTCCTCCTCTCTGTATCATTCTGCTGCCGGCTGCTTCCTGCCGCCTCCTCTCACTTCCAGAAGACGCATCGACTCCCTCTGAAAATACCAGGCAGACGGGGACCTTTGAAACCCCGGGGACCCTTGAAACCCCGGGCTTCTAGACGATCGAGAGTCAACCAGGCAGATGGGTGTGCGTTTCTAGTGTGTTCCATGGGGTCTGCATCTGTGTGTGTGTGTGTGTGTGCGTGTGTATGGTACTGGGGATAGGACCCAGGGGCATTCTACCTCCGAGCTATACCCCCAGCCCTATTTTATTTTTATTTGGAAACAGGGTCTCACTAGGTTGATGAGCATCTCACTGCTTGCTGAAGCTGGCCTCAAACCTGCCATCCTCCTGTCTCAGCCTCCCAAGTACTGGGATTACAGGCGTGCACCACCTCGCCCAGCCCTCCAAAGCTATTACAACATTGCCCTAGTAATGGAAACCTTTCCCCAGCGTTCCCTGAGCCATCCGCTTCCTGGGCAGAGGCTGGCTCCCGACCTTTGCCTTCCCGAGTGAGCGGCAGGTGCGGAGCCACCCGATCCTTCACACCCGGTTTCTGTTTGTGGTTTCAGGTAAAATCTACGTGGTTGACTTAAGTCTGGAGCGAACCCTGTGGCTCACCATCGAGCCGCGGCCCATCAGGCTGGGCCGCAAGTTTGTCCCCGGCTGCTTCGTGTGTCTGGAGTCCCGGACCTGCAGTAGCAACGTCACCCTGGGCCCGGGCTCCAAGCACAAGCTCTCCTTCCTGTGCGATGACCTGACCCGCCTGTGGCTGAAAGCCGAGAAAACCCTAAGTACGCCCCAACCTACTCTTCCCAGGGGGGCTCTGGGTGGGCTTTAAATCTTAGGACCTGAAATGCCCCCCTGAGAGCAGGTGAGGGAGCAGGGGCAAGTGGAGGACGCTGAGCAGGCACACAGCGCCCCCTAGGACCAGCCTGGGGGAAGCCAGCCCCCGGGAATCCATTGCGCCCCCTCTGGTGGGCGCTCTCCCTGCCTGGCCCCCACCTGCCCTGCCCTGAGTCCCAGTCACACCTGCTGCCCACGTGGCTTCTCTGCAGGAGACTCACAGCCGTGGGGTCTAGAACTTGACCTGGCCAGGGGGCGTGGTGGCCCACGTTCCTAATCCCAATACTTGGGGGACTGAGACAGGAGGACTGCAGGTTCAAAGCCAATCTTGGCAACTTAGTGAGGCTCTCAGCAACCTACTAAGACCCTGTTTCCTAATAAAATATAAAGTTGGAGCCGGGCATGGTGGCGCACGCTTGTAATCCCAGTACTTGGGAGGCTGAAACCGGAGGATCCAGGTTCACAGTCAGCCTCAGCTACTTAGTGAGGCACTCTGCAACTTAGTGAGACCCTGTTTCACAAAAAGGAATAAAAAATAGGGCTGGGGGTGCAGCTTGGAGGTAGAATGCCCCTGGGTTCAATCCCCAACACTGGAAAAATATATATATATATATATATATTTTTTTTTTTTTTTTTTTTTGGCTGGGCAGCACGTCTGGGGGGGTGGGGACCCGGGCCCCACTTCGAGGCACTTAGCGTCTTGGATACAAATGCAAACAAGAGAACACTTCCATCCTAAGAGCCGTGGGAATTTTCCTCTGTGTTTGGTAGAGAGCAAGCCCGTGAGCCGGCAGGAGGAGAGCTAGCAAAGGAGGCAGAAATGAGGGCGGAGAAGGGAAATCAGCAGCGAGAGAGAGGAGGCTGGAGGGGAAGGCCCACGGCCAGTCTCCCACACGCAGCCTCTCTTCCAGGCTGCCCGGATCACCGGTACTGCCACCGGAAGTCCTACCAACTCCAGGTGCCGGGCGACATCCTCCAGCTGCCCGTGCAGCTGCACGACTTCTCCTGGAAGCTGCTGGCGCCCCGGGACAGGCTCGGCCTGGTGCTGCAGCCCGCCCAGAAGCTGCAGCAGCACACGCACGAGAGGGCCTGCAACACCAGCCTGGGCTACCTGGTGGCCGGCGCCACGCCTGAACAGGACCTGTACTTGGGCTCCTTCTGCCCCGGGGGCTCCATCGAGCAGATCCAGGTGAAGCAGAACATCACGGTGACCCTCCGCGCCTTCGGGACCAGCGCCCAGCAGGAGGCCTACAGGCAGGGCCTGACGGTGTCCTTCATACCACACTTCAAAGGTAAGGGGCCCCTCCCCCTCCCTCGGCCTTCCTCCCCTCCCCCTAGCCTTTCCTCTTTCGGTGCTCACTTTTTTGGGGTTTTGTGAGCCCCTTAATGACATTTCCAGCTGGGCGCAGTGGCACACGCCTGTAATCCCAGTACCTGGGAGGCTGAGATGAGGGAGATCTCAGGTTGGAGGCCAGCCTCAGCCACTTAGCAAGACCCTGTTGCAAAATAAAGGGCAGAAGCCAGGCTTAGCAGCACACACCTGTAATCCCACTCCTTGGGAGGCTGAGACAGGAGGATCACAGATTCACAGCCAGCCTCAGCAACTGAGTGAGGCCCTCTGCAACTTAGTGAGATCCTGTTTCAAAAATAAAAATTATAAAATAGGGCTGGGGGGTGTAGCTCAGAGGTAGAAAACTTGGGTTCAATTCCCAGTACCATGCACACACACACTATATCTATATCTATATCTATATTCATACACACACACACACACACACACACGGAGAGAGAAAGCTGCAGGTCACAACACCCCTAGGTTCAATCCCAGTGTCACAGAAAAATAAATAATAAATGGCCAATTTGGAGAGAAAGGAGAGCTCAGGGAGCCGGTCCTCACCCAAGAAATGTAAGACAATGAGCCCCAATCCTGAGTTTCCCAGCAACCTAGTGTGGAAAAGTCCAAAGGTTAGAAAAGGAGAAAGTGTTCCCAGCACTGGGAGGCAGTGGCTGGTAGGCAGCAGGTCAAATAGTCAGATTTGAGTCTTTTTTGAAGCTGGCGGGCCACGAATGAGAAATCCGCACCTGTTCCCCAGTCCGGGGTTTGAAGGCGGAGACACCTGCACGGCACGTGTGTCCCTGATCCCACGTGTAGGATGGGGAACACACAGAGCAGGGGCGTGGGGAGGTGACTGGGATCCTGTTCTCCAGCTCGGCGCCGCCATGCTGGGGTCTCCCGAGTTGCCAAGCGGTAAACGGGGTCTAAACAGCTCACCCCAGCAGCCTCTATGTGGTTGATCTCCAAAGTCCCAGGCACACTGCCAGTCACTCAAAGCACAGAGACCATTTTGAAATCGACCAGGACCTGTGTTTTCTTTTGGTCCTGGGGATTGAACCCAGGGCATTCTACCTCCAAGCTACACCCTAGCCCATTTGATTTTTGTATTTTGAAGCAGAGTCTCTCTAAGTTGCTGGGGAGCTCGCTAAATCGCTAAGGCTGGCTTCGAGCCTCCTATCTCAGCCTCCCAAGTACTGGGATTACAAGCCTGCGTGACCACAGGGATATGTGGGGTCCAAACTACTAAACCACAGCCCTTGGTCGCGCTGGGCACCTCGCAGACGCTCAGCAGGCACATGCGGCTCGTGGCTCCTGTCACGGTGCACGTCTAGAGTATTTCTAGGTTCTGAGATATAGCTCAGTGGTAGAACCTTGCTTAGCATGTGCAAAGGTCCTGGGATTGCTCCCAGCACCACAAGAGAAGAGCCACGACCCTGTCCATCGCTGATCTAGACGGTTGCCCTTGTCCTCTCCGCCATTACCTTTTCTTTTCTTTTTCTTTCTTTTTTTTTTTTTTTTTTTGCAGTACTGGGGATGGAACCCAGGGGCATTCTACCTCCAAGCTACATCCCCAGCCCTATTTTTATAAACAGGGTCTCACTAAGTTGCGGAGGGCCTCACTAGGTAGCTGAGGCTGGCCGCAAACCCGGATCCTCAAGCCTCAGCCTCCCAAGTACCGGGATTACAAGCGTGCGCCACCCTGCCCAGCTTTTCTTTCCATTTTGACGGAGGAAAACAAATGTCTGCATCCCCCTTCTTTTCCTGCAGAGGAAGGCATTTTTACGGTGACCCCAGACACAAAAAGCAAGGTCTACCTGAGGACCCCTAACTGGGACCGGGGCCTGCCCGCACTCTCCTCGGTGTCCTGGAACATCAGCGTGCCCAGGGGCCAGGTGGCCTGCCTCACCTTCTCCAAGGAGCGCACCGGCGTGGCCTGCCAGACGGGGCGTGCGTTCATGATCATCCAGGATCAGCAAACCCGGGCGGAGGAGATCTTCAGCCTGGAGGAGGACCCGCTCCCCAAGCCGAGTTTCCACCATCACAACTTCTGGGTCAACATCTCCAACTGCAGCCCTGTGAGCAGCAAGCAGCTGGACCTGCTATTCTGGGTGACGCTCGACCCAAGGACTGAGGGTAAGGCCCTCCAGGATCTCTTAGAGATGGCGGTAGATAGAAAATTGGCTTCTTGGGCGTGGGGGCGGGGGGCAAGTCAGAAAATACAGAGTCCTGGCTGTCTGTGTATCAGTCAGCTATTGCATCAAGAACGCTGTGTAACAAATTACCCCAGAAAGTGAGTGTCTTCAAACAGCCGTTTATTATCGCTCCGGCATTGGCTGGGCGACTCTGGTCTGAGCTGGGCTTATCAGTCTCATTCTTTCACGCAGTGCAGGTCAGCTACAGGATTTTGCTGGTCTTAGCTGGGCATACTCTCAAACATCTGGGGCTCAGCCAAGATCATGTGAAATCAATGGACTTACTTGGTTCTTCTCCACCTGGTCTATTGTTTTCCAGCGGGGCCTGTTCTCGTGGCAGAGGCAGAGAGACCCACAAGAGACTAGGAGAAGCGTGCAGGGTCTTTTGATGCTGGGCTCAGGAGTTTGCACAGCGGCCCTCCTACCACATTCTTTCCGCCCACCTGATTTCATCATTCTTTACGCAATCCCTTCCTGACATAGGGAAGTCTCTGCACTGTGACCTTTTCCATAGAATTGATGATGAAAAGAACCTGAGAAGAGTGTCCTGGGGCTTCAGGGTCAGGGTTTACAACATAGGTAGCAGAGGTGTATGGTGCTGCTGGTTTTTACTTCATGCCAGTGAAACTTTGGGGTCTGTGAGGAGCCCCGGGGGCAGGCCTCAGAGCAGAATAGGGGTTTGCCTCTTTTCCTCCAGGTTGCAGGACACACTGAAGAGTGCGTGCAGAAATGCACTCATGGAGCCGGGCATGGTGGCGCATGCCTGTAATCCCAGTACTTGGGAGGCAGAGACAGGAGGATGGCAGGTTCGAGGCCAACCTCAGCAACTTAGCAAGATCCTGTTTCCAAATAAAAAATAAAAAGGGCTTGGGGGGTGGGGGGGCGTGATTCAGAGGTAGAATGCCCTGGATTAAATCCCCAGCATCGCCGGGCATGGTGGTGCAGGCTTGTAATCACAGCATTCAGGAGGCTGAGACCGGAGGATCCGGGTTCGCGGCCAGCCTCAGCTACCTAGTGAGGCACTCCGCAACTTGGTGAGACTCGGTTTCAAAATAAAGAATAAAAAATAGGGCTGGGGGTGTAGCTTGGAGGTAGAATGCCCCTGAGTTCAATCCCCAGTACTGCAAAAAAAAAAAAAAAAAAAATCCCCAGCATCACAAAAAGAAATGAAGGAAAGAGAGCCGGGCATGGTGGTGAATGCTTGTAATCTCAGTACTTGGGAGGCTGAGACAGGAGGATTGCAGGTTTTCATCCAGCCTCAGCTACTTAGTGAGGCCCTCCACAATTTAGTGAGACTCTGTTTCAAACTAAAAAATAAAAATAAGGTTAGGGTTAGGGTAGAATGCCCCTAGGTTCAATCCCCAAACCTGAAAAAAAAATTAAATAGAAAGGAAGGAAAAAAGGAAGGAAGGAAGGAAGGAAGGAAGGAAGGAAGGAAGGAAGGAAGGAAGGAAGGAAGGGAGGGAGGAGAGAAAGAAAGGAAGGGCACGCACAGTGGGGATCTGCACTGGGGCACACCTGCCCTTGGTTCTGCGATGGCCTTGGAGCATGGCCGAGTGTTGGGACCCGAGGGGCCACAGAGGCTCTTCCTCGCAGCCCCTTTCCTTCCTGGAGGCTGCACAGCTGGTAAGAGCAGGGAACTGGGAAGAACCAGAAGCCACCAGAGAGAGGCTCCCGACCCTGCCCTGGGGGCCTCCTGGCTGCTCCCCCTCTCAGTTCATTTTCTCTCATCTTTTGTTTTCTCGGTGAGCAGGTGAGGCATCCTGGGTCCAGCGCAGAGCCCCCCTCGAGTTTACCCACCTCTCTGTTCTGTACAGCTGCAGGGCTCGGCGGGCCCACGCGAAGGCCCCCTCCGCTTCTGACCTTTGGCGTCGGCTCTCTCCCACAATCCTCTGCTCCTCCCTCCTCCCCTCCACACTGGAGGCCAGAACGTGCCTGGTAGGGCCAGGAGCAGCCAGATCTGGTGGATGATTTCTCTTACCTATTGCCACATACAAACTACCCCCAAATTCAGTGGGTTTAATGGCTTTGGACAATAACCATTGTGTCTGCCCACAGTTTGCGGGCCAGGAGTCTGCTCGGGGCACGGCCGCTGGCTCCTCTGGGCCTCAGCCAGGTGCCGGGGCAGCGGAAGTGGGCGGATGCTCCCCCTGGAGGCACCTCTGGGGCCTTGCCTCTCCCTTGGGCTGGCTCCGGCTTTCCCCTCAAGGCTCCCCTGGCTGGCTCGGACTTCCTCAGTATGGTGGTCTCAGCATAGGAAGCCTTCCTGCAGAGGAGCTGGCTTCCCTTGCGGAGAAAGCGCGGCCAGTCGTCCCCTTAAAGATCCGGCCAGACGCCAAGTGTGGTAGCACATGCCTGTAATCCCCGTACTTGGGAGGCTGAGACAGAAGGGTCGCAGGTGTGAGGCCAGCCTCAGCAACTTATCGAGATCCTGTTTCAAAATAAAAAAGAAAAGGGGCTGGTGGGGTGTAGCTTGGAGGTAGAATGCCCCTGGGTTCAATCCCCAGAACTACACACACACACAAAAATAGTAATAATTAATAAAAAGGGGGTGGAGTAAGCCTGGTGTGGTGGTGCATGCTTGTAATCCTAGCATTTGGGAGGCTGAGACCGGAGGATTTGGGTTCGTGGCCAGCCTCAGCTACCTAGAGAGGCACTCCGCAACTTAGTGAGACCCTGTTTCAAAATAAAGAATAAAAAAATAGGGCTGGGGGTGTAGCTCGGAGGTAGAATGCCCCTGAGTTCAATCCCCAGTACCGTAAAAAAAAGGGAGGGTGGAGTATAGCTCAAAGGTAGAATGCCCCTGGGTTCAAATGTCAGCCCCCACCCCACCCCAAAAAAATCAGGCTGAGAAATGGCCCAGCCCCTTCTATTGGCCAAGTAGACGAAGGAGGAAAGAAACAAACTCCTGGTAACGGAAGAGTAACATCGCATGCGGGGCGGGGGCCAGTGGTCTCAGGACCGGTTGGGCCGCCTGTGCCAACCTCCTCTCCTGTCTCCCGTGTCCCCCCTCGCAGGCCTGGCTGCCGTTGTCGCCCCTGTGGTGGGAGGTGGAGTCCTGCTGCTCTTGATCCTCGGAGTCACCATCTTTTGCTTTGTGAAAAAGAGGTGGGTGAGCCCTCTCCAGCCGCCTCAGGCGCACAGCCTGGGGACCCTGCGTCACGAGCCAGGAGCACTGGGCGTCTTCCTATCCCTGGTTCTGCAAAAAGCAAGACCATCTGAGCACACTTAACATTCGAGGTGCCCCCCCCCACCTACTCTCTGCCAACTGAGACCCCGCAGTTTCCACCTTGAAAAAATTGAGACAGAGGCGGTCTCTTCCCCAGGTTCACTGGGAACACACGGTTTCAATTTCCAATGCTAAGTGGTCTCGGGGACTCGGTCAGAACCTTGAAGAAGCTAAGCTCCCGTAGGGTGACACAAGGGCCGCACCTCTACGACTGCGGTCCCTCTGACTGCCGTCTCCTTCCCTTTCCTCGCACAGGAAGAAGAAGTCGGACCACAGCCCCGCCGTGGGCGTCTACAACGGCAACGTCAACACCCACGTGCCCATGCAGCCGCCGAGGTTTCAGAAAGCGCGGAAGGACAACGACTCCCACGTGTACGACGTCATCGACGACAGCATGGTGTACGGGCACCTGCTGCAGAACGCCGGCGGCTCCTTCCTCCAGGCAGAGGTGGACGCCTACCGGCCCTTCCAGGGCCCCACCGGGGACTGCCCTCCCTCCCCGCCCCCCATGGGCTCCAGGGTCCCAACTGCAAAGCTGACCACAGGTGATCGGACCCCTTACATCTTTCCTGAGCCCGAGAGCGAACCCTACACCTTCTCCCACCCCACCAAGGGGGGCGTTAGCGTCAGGGACACGGACATCCCCTTGCTGAACACCCAGGGGCCAGCGAAACCTGCAGAATGACCTTGGACCCTTCCAAAGACTGCTCTGAGATGCACAGACCCGGGGTGGGGGTGGGGGCGAGACGCCCTTCAGTGTTCTGGACCAGAAATCCTAAAGAAGGGGCCGGAAGGAAGAGCCGCTCGTCCTGGTCTTACTCCAGAGCTGAGATGTTGGATGTGACGGCTTGTGATCTGGATACAGTCGCCGGTCATCATGGTTCGGTTTGTGTCCTTCTAAACCCAGGCTGCATTGTAGACCAGCCCGTAATGACAGGAGAGAGACACACGTCTCCCCGCACAAAGTACCGCAAGCTCTGGATTTGGAGACAAGCAGCGGCTTGCCCTGCTTGCCCGAGGTCTCATTGGGGTCCTCTGGATGCAGATGACAATGCGTCTTTTAATTATTATTATTATTATTATTTATTTGGTGGTCCTGTGTGTTTTAAGAGGTCAAACATAGACCGACCCAGCTTTTTCCGCCTGACGTGGCAAGGACTCACACTACCTGGTTGGCATGGCTGCGTTGTGGCTTCTGCCGACCACTGGGTCCACGGGTGCCTGTCCCCGCGAGGAGGAAATGATTTGCAGCCTGCCCAGCATGAAAAGGCCTGCGTTGGAGCAGCACCCACCCCTGGTGCTCTGAGAGGAGGTCTGCTGTGCATGGCCATCTTGCCCTGAACATGCCCAATCTCGTCTGATGGGGGACCTCCTGGATCTCGGGGTCGCCAGCATTTGCTGGCCTGCGTGGCTCAAAGTCCGGTCCATCTGTGGCCAAAGCCTCCTCCACAGAAGAACTCGCTTGGCTCTGTGAGATCCCCCTGGAAGCGCGCTTGTCCCGAGCCCTTGGCGGGAGGGAGTCTACTGCCCCCGGTCGGTGTGAGTGAGTGCCAAGGCCCCTTCCAGAAGGAGAGGATGGATTCTCTTGTTGCACCGTGCTGCCCACGTCCTTTCTTTTTTTTTTTTTTTTTTTTTTGCGGCACTGGGAATTGAACTCAGGGGCATTCTACCTCCGAGCTATACTCCCAGCCCTCTTTTTTATTCTTTATTTTTATTCTTTATTTTCTCACTAAGTTGCAGAGTGCCTCACTAGGTAGCTGAGGCTGGGCGCGAACCCGGATCCTCCGGTCTCAGCCTCCCAAATGCTGGGATTACAAACATGCCTCAGCTACCTACTGAGGCCCTCCGCAACTTAGTGAGACCTAGTTTCAAAATAAAGAATAAAAAAATAGGGCTGGGGGTATAGCTCGGCGGTAGAATGCCCCTGAGTTCAATCCCCAGTACTGAAAAAAAAAAATGACTGGAGCAGCGTGGCCTCCGTTCCCTCTCCCCTCCCACTTCCTGGCTTCTCCAGTGCCTCTCGGGGCTGTGCGTCCCGCCTGGGGTGTGCGTGGCCGTCTCTGGGCGAAGCCACACATTAGCATAGCTTGCTGGGGGCCCCTGTGTGACCATGTCCTTTTACCTGGAGGTTCAGACCCCAGGCTGAGCGGCTGCAGGTGGACGGAATGTTCTCAGCGGCTTGGCCTGGCAGAGGGGCCCGCCGGAGCACCAGCCCCTCTGTGAAGCCGGCGCCACGTCCCTGCAGTATTTAGGGTCTGGGCAGGGCAGAGGGCGCCCTGTGTTGGCTCTCACCGGGTCTGCTGGGGCCCGGGAGCCAGGCCACTCACCGGAAGTGTCCTCGGCGTGACCTCGGGGGACCCGTGCGGCTCTGTAACACTGGACTAGAATAATTTATTTGATGGAGACACTCTTTAGGCAGTGTTGTACTCATGTGTTGTGCTTTTTTAAAAATAAACAGATGTACAAAAGGAAGGCGTGCCAGGTGGTTTAAATGCTCCCTGGGCTGGTCTGGGCTGAGCAGGTGGCCTGTTTCAAAGCTGACATTTTCCCTCGTCCCCTCTGTTTCCTTCTCCCCCTGCTAAAGAGTAACATGCTCTTATCAGTTTGCTGGCTGAAGTTTCCCAGCACACACTGAGACACAGACCTGAATTGTGCCTTCCCCGATAAGCATACCTGCTGGACCCTGAAGAGAAGTGCGCGCGCGCACGTGTGTATCTGTGTGTGTGTGTGTGTGTGTGTGTGTGTGTGTGTGTGTGTATGTGTGTGACCATAAAGGCATTCTGCCCCTGAGCTACACCCCCAGCTCTTTTCAGATTTTTGTTTTAGACATAGGGTCTCCCCCACATTGCTGAGAGTCTCACTACTTGCTGAGGCTGCCCTCAAATCTGTGATCCTCCTGTCTCAGCCTCCCAAGTACCGGGAAGAGCTAACTCTTAAGAGGGATGTGATTCCCGTGCCCAGAAGGACCTGGGAGACCTGAATGTTTAGGTTCACTGGTGGCAACATGGCGGCCGAATACCTCTCACTCTCCCAGAGCACTAAGGAGCTCCCTGAGGGCCCCTGAACACCCTAGAAAGTGAAGCTTGTTGGCTTCCTATTGAGCAGGACCCAGATTCTGAAAGTTTGTGTTCATTTTGTTACTTGAGTGTGAGGCCAGAGGCCCAGCTCTGGGGTCCCAATGAATCAGGTCCCTCTACTGGCTGGAAAACCAAGCAGAAAAGTAATGGTGAGAAGCAGGAAAAGGCTGGGTGTGGTGGCACATGCTTGTAATCTCGACACTTGGGAGGCTGAGATAGGAGGATGCCAGGTTTGAGGACAGATGCAGCAGATGTTTTGTTTTTAAGTAGTGAGACCCTGTTTCAAAATGAAAAAATAAAGCCGGGCATGGTGGCACACACTTGTAATCCCAGTACTTGGGAGGCTGAGGCAGGAGGATCGCAGGTTCCCGGCCAGCCTCAGCTATTTAGTGAGGCCTTCTGCAACTTAGTGAGACCTTGTTTCAAAATAAAAAATAAAAAATAGAGCTGAGGGTGTAGCTTGGAGACAGAATGCCCTGGGCTCAATCTCCAAACCTCCACTATTACTACAAAAAAAAAAAAAAAAAGAAAAAGAAAAAGAAAAATGACGTAGGGTTAGGAGTGTAGCTCAGAGGTAGAATGTCCCTGGGTTCCATCCCAAGTACACAAAATAAAAAAGAAGCCAGAAAGGCTCGTTAAGCAGTACAGCTATACTGGAAGACAGGGACCAGCGTCTCCAGCCCTGTCTTGGGGTGCTGACAGGCGCGCCCCGGCTATATAAACGACGGGGCCAGGGACAAGCGGTCTCAGTCCAGCTGTGGTCTGGTGGGTCATACCTTGGGCTGGTCGGGCAGGAGCTTAGAGGTGGCAATAGGGCAGTTTCCACGCACCCCCAGATGTTTGTCTACCGGGCCCGCTGTTCCTGGAATCCAGGTGACGAACTCAGAGAAGGAGACAGGTGCAGAACGGAGGCAGGGAGGCCAAGCGTTCCCGTGTGCAGGCCCGAGGGAGGAGCCCACGCAGCCTCAAGGTCCTCGCCACAGCAGACGACAACCAAGAAGTTTCCTACGTGAACTTGAATGGGCCACACGACGCCTGAGTGTTTGATTAAACTTGATTCTGGGAAGGGCTGGGAGCGAGTTTAAGAACTCAGGAGGACTGAGGGGGAGGGGAATCATTTTTCTCCCCAGTTCTTACATTATCACAAGAACAGCAAGAAACTAAGACAGATTCATAATTTGGTACCAGCCGACCAACTGACCTCCATTTCACCTGGCAAAAAATTGTGCAGAATTAGAATTAGGAGTGTTAAAGATCTAGAGAGGCCGGCTGTGGGGGTGCACACTTGTAGTCTCAGTACTTGGGAGACTGAGGCAGGAGGATCACAGGTTCCAGGCCAGCCTCAACAACTTAGCAAGACCCTGTTTCCAAATAAAAAATAAAAATAGGACTGGCGGTGTAGCTCAGAGGTAGAATGCCCTGTGTTCAATCTCCAGTTCCAAAAAAAAAAAAAATTTAGTGACCCAAAAATTCATTTTACAGATCAGGAAACTCAGGCCCAGTTGAAGGAAGGAAGGGTTAACTGGGAAACATGGTTTTTTGTTGTTTTTTTTTTGGGGGGGGGCTTGTTTTTGTTTTTGTTTTTTGTTTGTTTTCAGTACTGAGGATTGAACCCAGGGGCATTCTACCTCCAAGCTATAACCCCAGACTTTTGTTTGTTTGTTTGTTTTAAACAGGGTCTGGCTAAGTTTCTGAGGCTGGCCTGGAACCTGTGATCCTCCTGTCTCAGCCTCCCAAGTACTGGGATCACAGGTGTGGGCCACAATGTCCAGCTGGGAACATATTTCAGGTCAGCTCTTCCACAAAGCTCCCTCTCTTCTCAAAAGGCTACTCGGTGACAAGTCTGGACCGAACACTCTCTCATTCTCTCATTCATTGCAGCACTGGGGATGGAAACCAGGGGCATTCTACCTCTGAACTACACCCCCAGCCCTATTTTTATTTTTTATTTTGAAGCAGGGTCTCACTAAGTTTCGGAGGACCTCACTAAGTTGTCAAGGCTGGCCACAAACCTTCAATCCTCCTGTCTCAGCCTCCCAAGTACTGGGATGACAAGCCCGCGCCCCCACGCCCGGCTCCCTAACAGTCTCTTTGACAAACACTGGCAACAAGACAATAATGAAGATAAACATGCCTTGTTCTTAGAAAAAAAAAAAAAAATGCCCAGTGTCAAATCACTCCAATTTATCCAAGATGAAGTCGTGTTTTCAATTGTGTTTTCCTTAAATAACCTGAGTAACAAGGTCCTTTTTGAGATAATAAAGCCTTTGTCTTTGGTGTTTAAGAAATAATCAATCTAATTTATTTTCTGCAGGCCACAGACATCGACTTTGGAGAAGAAAATTTGGTCTTGCTACAGTTGCTGCCAATGGAGATTTCTTGCACAAATACATCAAGATGTTTCTGTTTACCCTCGGATCCTTGCCAAGGGGTGAGCAGTAATTGCACACGACATCACATCTGCCTGGGTTTGCATGAAGCATTTCAGCGCTAGGAGCACTAAATCGTGTGGTATTTATTCAGACAGGTATCCAATCCGATCTAGTTCTTTCCTTCCACTCATCGTGAACACCTACTGTGTGCCCGCCACCAAGCTATGTGTTGGTGGAGAAGAAATCGCCTTGTAAGATGTTCTGCAGAGGGTTCCTGCAGACGGTGGGCAGAAGGGAGAGAGAGAGAGTACAAGCCCTAGGTGGTCACTCATTCATTCATTCAACAAACGCAGCCCCCCATGGGCTGTGGCTGCAGGGGCAGTCAGGAAATGGGATGAGGGTACTTATTCCGTTCCCCCAGCTCAGAGCTTCCGTTTCTAGCTCTGCTCCCAAGGCGACCAACCACGCCTCGAGTTTCATTAGCAAGTCAACCACAGTACATTAATCTATCATCTAATGAAAATACATTGCAATGCTTTCCCCGCGACATTCTCTAATAACTCTCGTTTTGGACACTACAGAAGAAGATCCTGCACTCTGTCGGGGCCCTCGGGAATCCTCAAGGGCAGCGGCTCAGAGTTCACCGCGCTGTGTAGCTTGGAGACAGAGTGCTCTGGGTTCAATCCCCAGTCCGCTCCCGACTGCACAGTGCACAGAAGCAGAAGCTGTGCCGTGGAGATTGCGGTTCCCCGTGGCCTCCAGACGAGAAGACGGCAGAGCTGGAATCCAAACCCAGGGTTTCTTCCTGACTCAGAGTCACTGCCGTTGAATGAGTATCACCTGGTCTAAGGTTTGCCTGGTTAAGAAAGCCCTGGAGGTTACAGCAAACCCTGGTCTCCCACCTCGCTTTTTGTTTTTGTTTTGTTTGGTTGGTACTGGGGATCAAACCCAGGGGCATTCTACCTCCAAGCTATACCTTCCACCTTTTTTTTTGGAGACAGGGATCTCACTAAGTTGCTGAGGCTGTCCTTGAACTCTGCGATCCTCCAGTCTCAGCTTCCCAAGTGCTGAGATTACAAGCGTGCTCCACCACGCCCAGCCCCCACCTCACTTTGACCTAGTGATTCCTTGGCCCAACCTCGGGGCAGAGCGTTGGGCACAGGTGGGCACCCGGAACTCACCAGTGAGCTGTTTGGAGACGTGATTGGCACAAAGCTGCTTTTTCCTGAGAAAGTGAAACACTTGCGCTCATTCTCCAGCAAGCTGTGTGCCCTGGGCTGGTCTCTTACCCTCTCTCGCTCGGTTTCTGCACCTGAAGGCTGCCTTGATCTTTGAGATAGTTCTCCTCCCCGCCCCAACACCCTGTTCTCATTGTGTGGGATCGCAGTGCCCTCTAGTGGAGAAGCACATTGGTGCCTTAGTGTTTTGCAGGCTGTCCCAGGAGTTTCAATGTAAAGATTCCTGGCTTCTTGTTTCAAAAACGTGTCACCCATGAAAAAGAAGTAACAGAGACTTTAACATTAAGCCTTAGAAATAGCCCTAAAATATGGATACAGTGTGCTTTTTTGTGGTACTGGGGATTGAACCTGGGAGCATTCTACCTCTGAGCTACACCCCCAGCCCTAATATTATTATTATTATTATTATTATTATTATTATTATTATTATTATTTTGTTTTGTTTTTGTTTTTTTGTGGTACTGGGGATTTAACTCAGAGGCATTCTACCTCTGAGCTACACCCCCAGCCCTATTTTTTATTCTTTATTTTGAAACCGAGTCTCACTAAGTTGTGGAATGCCTCACTAGGTAGCTGAGGCTGGCCTCGAACCCGGATCCTCCGGTCTCAGCCTCCTGAATGCTGGGATTACAAGCATGCGCCACCACGCCCGGCTTTTATTTTGTATTTAAAACGGGGGTCTCACCAGGTTGATGAGAGTCTCACTACTTGCCAAGGCTGTCCTGAAACCTGCAATCCTCCTGTCTCAGCCTCCCAAGTACTAGGATTACAGTTGTGCGCCACCACACCTGGCTATAACATGCATTTTTACAGGATCCTGTGCTGCCAATCACAAACGCACACCGACACCCAGCTCTATCAACTCTTTTTACAAATCTTTCACCACTGAAAACCTTACCAGACCCAGGAAGGACTCAAAGTGTACAGAAGGTGGCCCCAAGGGCTTTGGAATGCAACAGACTTGTGCTGAGCTTCCAGCCCCGTCATGGAACGTTCTCAGCAAAGTTACCTTCATACCTCACTTTCCTCCATTATAAAATAAATTTAGCAGCCAGATGTGGTGGCGCACGCCTATAATCCCAGTATTTGGGAGGCTGAGACAGGAGGATTTCAGGTTTGAGGGCAGCCTCAGCCACTTACTAAGAACCTCAGCAACTTAGCGAGACCCTGCTTCAAATTTTAAAAACTGAAAGGGGCTAGGAGTGTAGCTCAGAGATAGAGTGCCCCTGGGTTCAATTCCCAGTACCAGAAATATAAATAGTAATAAGTTTAGCAGTGCCTTCCTCCCAAGTTTGAGTACTGAATGAGTTGGCTTCTCAAGCCCAGAGTAAAGGGCTTTGGGGTCAGCAAAAGCCCTGTTCATTTTCCTTGTTTTTATTAAAATTCCCGCTTTCTCTTTGCAAAGCCAAAATCAAAGGAAGAATGATTTGCCTGGAGGTCCAGGGTAGCCGGGACACGCCAGTGGAAGCAAAGGTGTGTGCGCATGCGCGGGGGGCCGCTCCCAACAGCGCCTGAGCCGGCCTTAGGTTCCACCCGACCGCTGGTTTTGCAGTAAAGGGCGCGGGCTAGGCGGGAGAGACCTAGGAAGAATGTTACTAGCAATGGTTCCAGCGGGCGACCTTGACCTCAGCGGCCCTGGTGATGCACGCTTGTAATCCCAGTACTTGGGAGGCTGAGACCGGAGGATCCGGGTTTGCGGTCAGCCTCAGCTACTTAGTGAGGCTCCCCGCAACTTAGTGAGACCCGGTTTCAAAATAAAGAATAAAAAATAGGCCTGGGGGTGTAGCTCGGAGGTAGACTGTCCCCCGAGTTCAATCCTCAGTACTACAAAAAAGGGGGGGGCGAGATGGGAGGGCAGGTGGACAGGTGTGCCCAGTTCAAAGTGTGCAGGTACCCCAACGGGCGATTGAAGGTGGGTGAGGATGCGCTTGCCCACACTGCCCCCTGCTGCTGAAGTAGGTAATGCAGCAGGCAATGCTGGCCAGCAAGTGAGTTCCCCACACCTCCCGACCCAGTATAGCCCAGGAGGAGGAGGAAGGGGAGGAGAAGGAGGGGAGGAGGAGAAGGAAGGGGAGGAAGAGAGGAGGAGGAGGAGGAGGAGGAAGAGGAGGAGAGGAGGAGGAGGAGGAAGGGGAGGAGGAAGAGGAGGAGGAGGAGGAAGGGAAGGAGGAGGAGGAGGAGGAGGAGGAGGAGGAGGAAGAGGAAGAGGAGGAGGAGGAAGTGGTAAAGCTAATAGAAGGAAATGATAATATTTAGGGAGCCAGAAATTCGTGCAGCTTCTCTGGAAGTCTGAAACTATGTGAAAAGGGAAAGGCAGGCAGACAGCCGGCCAGGATTAGGGTTCTGTCTCTCTTTTCTTCCCTTCCCACAATCCTTCCTCCCCAGAATCCCTTGGAGGTGTGGACCCTCCATCTCAGCGATCCTTGTCCGACAGCTCCTCCCTCGGGCCCAGCATCCCTCTGGGAGTCCTGTGACCCTCTGGGAGTCCTCTGTCCCTCTGGGAGTCCAGTGTCCCTCCCAGCCGGCCCTGACCGCGGAGACACCTGGGTGAAGCTGCACCGACTTTATTTGGAATAGGAGGCGTTGTGACCCCCAGACCCCCGCCTCTCCACCAGGACCCCCGGGATTCCCGCCCTTCCCGGCCCCCGCCCTGCGCCCCTGGGCCCCCCGCCCACCCCCCAGGCCCCGGGGCCCGCGCCTGGGGCTAGACGATGGTGTACTGGCAGACGTAGGGCAGCTCGGCGCGGCAGCGCTTGTCGAACCACCTGCCGTGGGCCGCGCCCGCCAGCGCCGCGCAGTTCTCCGCCGTGCCGCCGTCGGGCTGCGCCGTGATCTCCGTCTCCCAGTTCTTGTAGGCCAGGGGGGCGCCCGTCATGTCCACCCAGGCGCCCTCGGCCGCCAGGTCGTTGAGGCCCAGCCACACCTCGGCCTCGCCGCCCAGGCTCTGGCGCGCGTACTCCTGCAGGGCCTCGTTCTCGGCGCCTGAGGTGGGCACGGCCAGCGTGCCCCCGCGCACGATGCAGTCCTCGCTGGCCTGGTGGAAGGTGCGCCGCTGCGGGAAGGCCAGCAGGCACTTGAGGTGCAGCTTGGTGCCCCGCAGGCACACTGCAGGGAGAGCGCTGTCACCGAGGGCGGGCAAGCCAGAGCCCCCGCCCGGCCACGCTCTGCCTCAGCGGGCCCATCTTTACATGGGGATGCTACATCCTGGAGAGACGATGTGGGTGAAGCTGCGGTCACACAGCGGATGGAGGCTGGCTGGGGGGGCGAGGGTCCAGGAGCAGGGAGCTGCCACCTTTGCAGCCACAGTGCTCTGGGGTCTTGCTGGTGGTGGGAGCTGGGGATTGTTCCTAGGGCAATCTACCTCCAATCTACACACCCTGCCCTTTTTACTTTTTTGTTTTGTTGTTGTTTTGTTTTGTTTGTGGTACTGGGGATTGAATTCAGGGGCATTCTACCTCCAAGCTATACCCCCAACCCTATTTCTTATTCTTTATTTTGAAACTAAGTTTCGGAGAGCCTCACTAGGTACCTGAGGCTGGCCATGAATCTGGATCCTCCAGTCTCAACCTCCCAAATGCTGGGATTACAAGAGTGCGCCACCACGCCCAGCTTTTTTTTTTTTTATTATTAATTTTTTCTATTTTTGCGGTACTAGGGTTGAAACCTGAGAGCATTCTACCTCTGAGCGACACCCCTAGCCCTATTTTTTTTTTTTTTTTTCCGTACTGGGAGATAAACTCAGGGGCATTCTACCTCCAAACTACACCCCCAGTCCTATTTTTTATTATTTATTTTGAAACAGGGTCTCGCTAAGTTTCAGAGAGCCTGACTAAGTAGCTGAGGCTGGCTGCGATCCCAGATCCTCTGGTCTCAACCTCCCAAGTACTGGGACTACAAACATGCACCACCATGCCTGGCTTCCAACCCTATTTTTAGTTCTTTATTTGGAAGCAAGGTCTCACTAAGTTGCAGAGGGCCTCACTAAGTAGCTGATGCTAGCCCCGAGCCTGGGATCCTCCTGTCTCAGCCTCCCAAGTACAGGGATTACAAGCGTGCACCACCACACCCAGCTCCTTTTTACTTTTTATTTTGAAGCACGGTCTTGCTATGTAGCTGAGGGGTCTTGTTAAGTTGCTGACCTGGCCTCAAACCTTCGATTCTCCTGTCTCGGCCTCCCTAGTCCTGGGATGCGGGCGGCTCCCACCCGGGCCCCACTCACCCGTGTACAGGGCCTGCTGCTCCTTCAGCAGAGCCACCTCCTGCGTCAGGCTGTCCAGCTGGCTCTTGAGTTCCTCAAGCATCTTCAGGCTCACAGTGTCTAGGGTGGACAACACAGAGACCGCACAAACGTGGGAGCAGGACGGTGCAAGCGGGCAGGCAGGGACAGGCAGAGGCGGTGGCAGCCAGACTTCGCTCACCCGCCGTCCACCGGACATGCTTTCCCTCTGTCCCTGTGGCAATCCTCCCTTACCTGCTCACAGTTCTCCTTCTGCTGGGGTGGGGGGCTTCCTTCCCTGGCTCTGCTACAGTGGGATGTGTGTTGCATTGGGGGGTCGGTGGGCCTGGCATCAGCATGGGCTGGGATCCCTTGAGACCCCAAGCAGCACCTCCCTGGGCTAGGGGAAGGAGCACGGATCCGCAGGGTGGGCGCCCAGCCTGGGCCCGGGCGGGCAGAATGCCAGCGTGTGTTCGGTGGCCCGGGGCGAATGGCTTAGCCTCTCTTTAAAACGGGCGGGTGACAGCCCCGCCTCACGGAGAAGACAAGAGAAATCAGCGAGGAGGGTGTGCACACCCAGACGCGGCTCGCCACCCAGGGAGTGGGGGCCAGTTTTCCACACTTCCAGACTCGCCGTCTGCCTGGGGCCGTGGGCGGTGTGTCCTTCCGTACCATCAGCCTTTCACAAACAGGGAGACTGAGGCCAGGCTGGAATAGCAGCTGGAGCTGGCCGGGTCGGGGGAGCTCCTCTGCTGTGTGGGCCGGGTGGTGGTGGGAACACAGATTGTCGGGTGAGATCTGAGGGCGTGTCCCCGTCTTTTGGAAACCCCAGGGGCTCCCTGTGAGGGCCGTGCTGGGCGTGGGGTGCAGGGAGGGAAAGGCTTGGCCATGCCTGCCTCGTCCACCCGCCAGATGGCTTTTGCAGGGGATCGCAGGCCTGACACGGCCTTGCGTTGCAGAATCAGTGACGCGGCTTGGCAAACTCGAGCAAAGTAACGCCCAGATGAGAGAGAGACAGAGACAGACAGAGACAGATAGAGTGGGGGGTGGGGGGCTGGCAACGCAGCCTGGGGGTACGGGTGCCTCACCCGGGCCTCTGACTCTATCTGGGGGTGCACGGTGGCTCTGGCCAGGCTGGGTCAGGTCAGAGGGCACCTTTTGTCACCTGCATATACAGTCCTTTGGGTCCAGCCAAGGTGCTGCCAGTGTTGGATCCAGAAGGGTGCGGGAGGGAGCAGGGTGGCTCTGTGGCCTGGCCCCTTGGGGCAGCCCCCCTGCCTCCTGCGCTTGGATCCTGGTGGGCCTGGCTGGAAGGAAGCCCCCCACACTCGCCCTGCTTCCTGTTCTGAGGGCAGGTTTCATGACCCCGAGGCCCTCCCGCCCCCCTGCCCTCTGAGCGCTTCTGCCGGCTGTTGGCCCTGGACCCAGCTCCAGCCCCTGCACCTCCCTGTGTGCCCCTCGGCCAGCTCAGCTCAGCTCAGACTCAGCCCGGGCGGGGCGGATGAGCAGCCAGGCTTTGGGCATTCTCCTCCCCTCCCCTCCCCTCCCCTCTCCTGCTCTCCCCTGCTCTCCCCCACCCCCTCGTACTGGGGATTGAACCAGGGACATTCTACCTCTGAGCTACACCTCCAGCCCCATTTTATTTTTCACTTGAAACAGGGTCTTGCTGAGTTGCTGAGACTGGCCTTGAACCTGCCATCCTCCTGTCTGTCTCCCAAGTACCAGTGTTCTCTTTTTTTACATGGACATTGGTAGAAGGTTATAGACGGAGATAATGATGATGATAATAGTAATAATAAACCGGGTGTGGTGGCGCACGCTTGTAATCCCAGCATTCGGGAGGCTGAGACTGGAGGATCCAGGTTCGCAGCCAGCCTCAGTTACCTAGTGAGGCACTCCACAACTTAGTGAGACTCAGTTTCAAAATAAAGAATAAAAAATAGTGCTGGGGGTGTAGCTCAGAGGTAGAATGGCCCTGAGTTCAATCCCCAGTACCGCAAAAAAAAAAAAAAGTAATAATAATAATAATTAATAATAAAAACCATCCAAATAGTTCAACAAGTTCAGTCTCCCTCCCAATCAAGGCAGGCGAGGCAAGCACAGAGCTCTGAGCCGCACCCTGGTCCCCGGAGACCTCTTCTGTCGGCCGCAGGATGTGCCCCGGTGTTTCTCATCATCCGTTCAGGAGCCGTGCGAGGGTCCAGCGCGACCCCAGGCCCCTTTCCCGTGCCCTTTGCCCGGGTCGCCTGTTTCTCTGCCTAAATCCCAGCCCTCGCCCCTCACACACTCTCCCTGGTCCTCTGAGCTCTGGGGGGGCCCGCCACGTCATCACCCCGGGGCCCCCACAGCTGCTGTCTCCACACAGCCGGTGACCTCACCACTGGCAGCCGAGAACGCCCACACCCTGGGGCGGAGGTTTGAGTCCCACCCACTTAGGACACTCTTCGGGACTGAGGGTCCCTGGGCCCCTCCCCAGCACACCCTGTGCCCCGCACGGGGCTAGGTGCCTTTACATATTTTGCATAATTAAATCTTCATAACCAGCCTTTGAGCAAACACCAATCTCCCCATTTCACTGTTGGGAAGCCCGAGGTTCAGGGATGACAACGCACGGCCCTGGCGCACGCCGAGCCTCCAGTCTGGTTTCTTTACGATACTTGTCGGGGGATCGGGGAGGGGGTGCGGCAGGCGTGAGATTAGATGACCTGGAAGGTTCTTTGCAATCCTGAGAGTCAGAGACCTTGCAGTTCAGGTTTTGAGGGGCTCCCACAGCCCCCAGAGGAGGCTGCGCCAACCATCCCGGAGACTCATTGAAGAGGAGAGAAAGGAGGGGCGTGGGAGGTCACCCAGGGGCGGGGAGGACCCCGGCCCCTCCTTACCTTTCTTGGCACTTGCGGCCTTCTTGACCTTGGGGGTTGGCGGCTCCGCGGTGACCAGCGTCAGGAGGGAGAAGACGCAGACGAGCAGGCAGGCGCCCCGGAGCTCCATGCTGCCGTGTGTGGCTGTGTGTTTGTGGGCTCTGCGGTCGGCCTGGGTCGGGGAGGAGTGGTGGCCACGTCTGGCCCGTGTGTCTTAAGGAGCGGCCATGGGACCTCTGTCCAGGAAACCCTCCCAACACTTGGCTGCAGACATGCAAAAAAAAAAAAAAAAAGGGAAGGTCTGGGGCCCAGGAACACCCACACAGCCTTCGGCCCTGCCTCCCAAAAGAGAGGCCTCCTTTCGGAGGACTCAGAGGCTGGCTGTTGAGCTGACACCTGGGGCAGAGCTGGCTCGGCGCTCGCTGGCGTTAGTTAGCTCACGGGGGTCTCACGCCGGCGACAAGAGCCAAGTGCGGTCGCTTCCAGGCTCAGGGAGGTGACAGGCTTTGTCCAAGCTGCCCAGCCCCTAAGGACAGAGCTGTCCAGGGCTCGCTGTCTGATTGGTTCAAGGTTTACTATGATTCTTTTGCATTTTCTGTCTCTTCTGGTTAAAAAAATACAAGGGAGCCGGGCGTGGTGGCACACGCTTGTAATCCCAGCATTTGGGAGGCTGAGACTGGAGGATCCAGGTTCGCGGCCAGCCTCAGCTACCTAGTGAGGCACTCCGCAACTTAGTGAGACTCGGTTTCAAAATAAAGAATAAAAAATAGGGCTGGGGGTATAGCTCGGAGGTAGAATGCCCCTGAGTTCAATCCCCAGTACTGCCAAAAAAAAAAAAAACAAAAAAACAAAGGAGCCCTTCCCTCCCTTCCCTTCTTCATGTCCCCAGTCTCGACCATCCTGTCCTGGAGCCAGGAGAGGGGAGGGAGCAAAGGCGGTGACCGTGGTAGGGGAGGGGACCCTGTGCCCCTGGGCAGGTGTCCAGGAAGAATCAGGCAGAAGTCTCCCTGACACCAGGCATGGCGGAGGAGGCATGGGGCACTGATGGACTATGCAGACCTGCTGAAGACGACGGGAGCCAGGGAACTCATCGCCATGGGAGGGACCCATGGATACAGAGAACAAGGAAGGGAGGACGAAGCCTACGGGGTGGGGCTGTTGCTCGGAGCCGGAGTGTCCCCAAGGCTCTGGAAGGCCCAGGCCCCAGTGCAGGTGCAGGGGTGGGGCTCTGGGGAAACGATTGGATCGGGAGGGCTCTGACCGCATCCTCAGGGGACCAGTCCATCGATGGGTGTGTCAGCCAAGTCTGCGTCACTGTGGCCAGCATGCCCGGCAAGAACAACTTAGAGGACGGAAGGTTTCTTTGGTTCACAGTTTCAGAAGTTCGGTCCACGGTCACCTGGTCCCCAGGGAGAAACATCACAGCCCAGGGTATAGCAGAGGAAAAAGGCTCAGCTCAGGCAGCTGGGAGGCAGAGAAAGAGAGGACCGGAAAGGGCCAGGACATGGCCAGGGCCAGTCTCCGAGGCCAGGCACCCAGGCGCCCACTTCTTCTGGTCATGCCCTCCCTGCTCTCAGTTACCACCCGGTAACGCCATTCAAATTACAAATCCAGGAATGGATGAATTCCCTGATTCAATCATTTCACCTCTGTACGTTGCCAACACATGGGCTTTTCTGGAAGGCACTGTGTAGCCAAACTGGAACAGTGGGTTCACGGCTGATGACATTATTGGAGGTGGTGGGAACCTGGTTAGAGGGAAGGGGTCCTTGGGGGAAGTAGCCCTGGGGACTATGTCTTTTCTCTCTCTCTCTCTCTCTCTCTCTCTCTCTCTGCTTCCTGGCTGCTACGAGCTGAGCAACTCTCCTCATACCATGCAGTTCCCACATGACGCTCTGCCTCACTTGCATCCAGCTGACCAGGATCGAAGCTTCTGAAACTGTCAACCAAAGAAACCTCTCCTCCTCTAAGCTGTCTTTCTCAGGTGCTTTGTCTGTCGTCGAGACGAAAAGCTGATTGACCCAGCAGGATTAAAGTCAGCGTGATCGGTGAGCCCTTGGAAACTTGGATGTATAAACCCATGAATGAACACGGTGTGTGTGTGTGTGTGTGTGTGTGTGTTCCCAGCCGTCACTGGGCGGGCCTTGGAGCAGGAAGTCCCCCGAAGCCTTGAGCATCCTGGTGTCCCAGTACTGGCTCCAGATACAACTTTCCACTCAAGGAATCAGAGCGTCTCAGAGAAATGGCTGCTTCCAGGACCGGGGCAGGGGAGGTAGAACATGAGCCTGGAACATGCTGTTTTGCCAGAAAGCAAAGGCATGTTTAAGAGACTGAAGGGGGTACGTCAGTGGAGCCAGCTTAAAGGAGCTTCCATGGCCAAAATCAGGGACAAATTGAGCAGCAAAATAGCAATAGTAACAGTAAAATGGGGAACCACGAGTGCACACGGAGAGGAATAAACAGAAGAATACACTATAAGTCGGATGTTCCTCCATGGGATGATTACCTAGTCCCCAGGTATCTACCCACAATGCACTTCTTCATTACAAAGAGAAAAGGACAGCTTTCCTCTTGAGGAGCTTGGCAGACAGACAGCACCTTAACCACGTGACCAAGTAAACAGCACTGGGAGGAGTCAAAGCCCCGAGGACTCGGGCAGAGTGAACACACAGCATTGCTACATAGGATTCCTGCTGAGCCGGGCGTGGAGGTGCATGCTTGTAATCCCAGTACTGAGACAGGAGGATCACAGGTTCACGGCCAGCCTCAGCTACTTAGTGAGGCCCTCTACAACTTAGTGAGACCCTGTTTCAAAATAAAGAATAAAAAAATAGGGCTGGGGGTGTAGCTCAGAGGTAGAATATCCAAGTTCAATCATCCCCAGTACTGCAAAAAAGTAAAATAGCGCTGGGGATGGAATGCCCCTGGGTTCCAGCCCCAGTAATGCAAAGCAAACAAACAAAAAGGTTCTTGCTGGAGACACCGTTGGTCCCAAAGTGAGAAGCATCTGCACAGTGACCACTGGCAATCTTCAGAACCGCCCCACGGGCTGAGGGGCTGACTCAGAACACCTGAATGCAACGTGCGGCCCTGGACAGGACGCTTCTGCTCTCCTGAGGCTCAGGGGCAGCCGGTGGGGTCGGAGGAGCACAGGCCGAGCTGCAGCCCTGTCCCGTTCCTGTCCCGTGTGGCCACGAGCTCTGACCGCGGAGAAGACGCTGTCTGTAGGTTGCACACGGGGAGGCCTGGCGCCTGACCACGCTAGGCCAGCAGCCAACGTAGTGTAGTTGGAAGCTTTCTGTGCGAGCTGGTAACCAGGCTTCCCCTGCCTGCCAGGCCCGCCCAGCCCCATCTGGCTTAGGGAGCGGCTGTTCTGCAGGCCCCAGGGGAAGGAGCCTGGCGTGGCACCCCGTGCACCACCCTGCTGTCCTCAGGGGAGAGGGGTTTAGTTTGCAGAACTAAACTTGTTTGCAGAATTAAAATGGTCGGGCCTCAGGCCGACAATTACATAACCTAACAACGAGCCTTGCTCCCCGGAACTCTGGGCGGGAAGCCAATGGCAGGGGAAATGAATGTCCTTCCTTTCTCTGTCTCTGTGGTTAGGAATGCCTTTGCTTTCTCAGCCTCCTCGCCTTGGCCACCAGAAGCAATGGAGCCGGTAGCCTTTCCCGGGACGAGGCAGCCAGAGGCCCCGAGCTTCCCAGGACTGACTGATGCCGATGGTGGGGTCTTGTCTGAATCTGCACCCGGGGCACAGGGGACCAAACCCTCCGGAAGGGCTCCCTGAGGGCTCCCATCCAGCACTGGAGGGCGGCCTCGGGAGGAGACTGTCCTCGGTGCACACGCCACTGCCGAGTGGGCCTGCCGGGGCAGCATCCGAAGCTGGAAGGACAGCGGCCGGTGCCCGGGAAGGGCTGGGCGAGCGGAGAGGGCAGGCCCCCATAACTACCAGCACCCCCCCCCCCGCCCCAGGCATTTGCCTTGTGGCCACTATCTAGGGGGATAAATAACACTGCCCTGAACCCCTCTGTAGCTACTGTTTTTGCCCCCCTTGTATCCTTAGTTACTTACTCTGGTTACAGTCCCAGAAGTGGAATTACTAGGTCAGAGGGCATGGACATTTTTAAAGTTTCTCATACAAAGGGCCAGATTATTTCCAAAGTCTGGTGTTGTGTAAGTTACACTCTCCTGGCAATTTGTGTGTGAGACCACTGCCTTTGCTGAGTCAGATGCGAACGGCCATTAGTACTCTAAATCCATGTGTTTGAGCCGGCCATGGTGGCGCACGCCTGTGATCCCAGTACCGGGGAGGCTGAGACAGGGGAACGCAGGTTGTTGGCCAGCCTCTGCAATGAAGTGAGATTCTTGGTAACAGGGCTGTGGTTGTCGCTCAGAGGTAGAATGTCTCTGGGTTCAATCCCCAGTACCAAGTAAATAAAAATTCATGTTTTGCAGGTTTGAATTTCCGTGATTTGGGAGACCCAGGAACCATAGAAACAAACAAAAATCCCACTCGACTCTTACGTAACCCTGCGCTCCTTCCTCTGGCTGATTTCAATGTTCTCCTTCGAATGTTTACTCCCAGGCCCCTAGAGACAGCTGTGCTTCTGTTGGATGGAGCGGGTCTCTCAGGACAGGATTCTTCTAAGCCTTTGCTGTCTCCGCCTTCAGATTTTGCTTCTTGCCTGAGAGCTGCAGTCAACAGCCCTCCCTGCTGGAGGCCTGCCCACGGGGGGCTCCCCTGCGGTGTGTGCATCCTACCTGCACCCAGGGAAGGTTGGGTGGTCCCGCTTCCTTCCTCCCTCTGCTCTCAGGGCAGTTGCATGGCAGCTGTTTGGTGGCCGGCCCGCACAGCCCCACTGTCGGAGGGAAGGTGTCGCCGCGCTGGGCTTTCCACAGGTGAAGCGCGCACTCTAACGCACCTCCAAATGACGCCCTGGTGTCAAGTCGTCAAACCCGAGACCTGAGGCCTCTCAACTTTATTCAGACTTGAGAGGAACTGCCTCTTGGTACCACCACTGCCAATTCGCCGGGGGCATGGGCGAGAAAAGAGGAAGCCCAGGCCGTGCTCTGGACTGGTGGGCAGCTTCCCTGGGGCGGGCCTGGCTGTGGAAGCAGTCTGCCAGGGCCCAGCTGACAGGCCATGGCTTCCATTAGGTGATAAATTCCTGACACCTCCTCTCATCTAACAAATGCAGAGAGCCGCGCCAAGGGCTGAACTGCTTTTCCCTTCTTGAGTCACCCCCATCCCCGGGGCTCTGTAACGTTGATTTAGGAGTTTTGGTTTCCCTGGAAAAAAACAAAGACTGCTGTATCTACAAGGAGACTCGCTGGGCTGGGAGAAGAGCACAAGGAGGGCCAGTGAGTCACCCCACAGCATTCCCCAGCATTCCCGCAGCCTAGAGATGGGGCTGCAGCTAAGTCCTGCAAAGGGCTAAGTCCTGCGAAGCGAAGCTCCCGGGGAGAGGTTATGAAACGCAAAGCAACTGCAAAACAAGAGCCTGAAGTGGCCGAGAGCCAGCCCAGCCCAGCCTGGGGAGGGGAGTGCCTCGGCTCTTGGACACTGCTGGTCTCTTGGACCGCAGGGCTGGAGGTGAAGGCAGAGGGCCCCTCCCCTCCCTGGAAGCCCCAAACGCACACGGAAAATGCACTTCCCTCTGCGATTCTTATTTTAAAGGCTCTATGGAAAAAATCCACAAAATTCCTATCCTAAGCATTTCCTCTGAGCCACTTCCTGCAACAGATGTCTCTCTACTGCAGCGGCGCTTGTGATTGACCCCGAGGCAGGCCTCCCCACAGGCGTAAGGCTTCTCCCGGCGGCAGAGCTCTGCACCGAAGAACTTTAGCCAGACCAGACCCGAAAATAGACTTTATTCTCACATGTACAAATGTTGCCTTGAGTTCGTAATGGTGAAGAAAAATATATACAAACTTCTGCTTAAAAGGACAAGTAAATAACAAGCGATCCACCGTCGAGGGGTGAGGTGTAGGTCATCCCAGGAATCCAACCTTCTGCCTCTTGGGCCCCAGGCTCTCCTCCTTGTGCAGGACGTTCTGCAAGGAGGCGTGTAGCACCTTCCCCACGCGCTTGCCGGTCTGCAGGACAGGGAGGGACGGGAGAGAGCACAAGTCCACGGTGAGCGCACGCACTCTCACCAGGAGACACAGCCGTTCTGCCGGCAGCCACCCAGCTCTGAAAGTCGGCCTGAAGTAGAGGCGCGCATGCGTGTGTGTGTGTGTGTGTGTGTGTGTGTGTGTGTGCGTGTGTGTGTGTGTGACTCTTGACATGACCAAAGTCCAGTCTCTCACACACAAAATAGCCACCTGGGGTCAGCGGCGGGAGGAGTGCTGGCAGGTCCCCGACCTCCAGCTAGAAGTCGCCAGCCCGCCAGCTGCCCTCCGAGCCGGCCCTCACCTCCATCATCTCGAAGACGCTCTCGGGGTCCAGGCTGCCCTTCCCCACCTTCCGCACACACGTCACCACTCCCTTGCTGGTCACCGACAGCAGCAGGCTGGCCAAGGAGCAGGCCTCCTCCTGGAGAGTGGCGTCCACCACGTGCCGACAGCCGATCTGCCAGGGCAGGCGAGCGGCCGGGTGAGCGGCGCACGCAGGTCCTCGCCCCAACAGCCACGCTGGGCAGAGGGTGCGCTGCCCACCCGGGACCTGACTCTGCTCCGATGGAGAATGCTCCAAGGCGTAACAGAAACTCAGGCGAGAACATGGCGAGGGGCCGGGAAGCCACAGGAGGTTCCACGCATCGCAAAAGGGAGAGTGAGAGGGCCCATGCTGAGGGACAGGTCAGGAGAGTCGCAGGCAGGCGTGGGCGCTCCAGTGCCCCCGAGGGCACCCCGTGCTCATGAAGCGAGTTCAGGGACGAAGCCTGACCCGTCCAATCCTGCCCGCCTCAGCCAATGTGGCCCTGTGCACGGCCTGGGCAGTGCTGGTCACACACCACACCAGGTGCCACCCACAGGCCTGGCTCTGGGGCCCGCAGCTGACACGACACTCCGGGCCCTGTTCTGCCTCAGCTCCTGGGCACAGACACGGCCCGTGGGGGATGGGGTTTGCTCCCCACCACCTCAGCCACCAGGAGACCAGTGGGAACACCGGGCGGAGCGCTGCAGTGAGGGGCACGGCCCGCAGAAAAAGCGCGACACTCTGGCTGCGATTCCTGTGAGCACGCTCCGTGCTCCAGGACTCCATCACACCCCCAGTTAGAGAGAAGAAAGAGGTACCAGGACTCCATCACACCCCCCAATTAGAGAGAAGCAAGAGGACTCGAGGCCGCCGTCCTAACATAATGGAATGACTGGGTTTGTGTTAACACTGCTTCTATATGGTTAACACAAACCCAATCATTACAAACCCATCTCTACTTCTATACGGTTTGTGGAACTTCCCAACCTATTACGTCATCTCTCCAGGCTGGGGTCGGGGGAGGCCCACCTCCACGAGGCCACGTGTACGAAACACGAAGGCACAAGCTCACACCTTGCACAGAGTGACAATGCAGGGGACGTTCTCCACACTGAGTCGGACGCAGTCGTAAGGGTCGTCAGACAGCTCGATGTCCTTTGACCCCTCCTCATCCTCTAGAACGCGGACTCTCGGTACCCTGGAAGTAGAAGCACAATCGAAATGTCCACTCACACGGGCACGGTGGCACGCACCTGGAATCCCACTACCTGGGAGGATGAGGCAGAAGCATTACAAATTCAAGGCAACTTAGTGAGACAGGGCCTCAAATAAAATTTTAAAATACAGCTGAAGCTATAGTCAGTGGTAGACCGTTTGCCTAGCATGTGTGAGGCCCTGAGGTTAATCCCCAGTACTATTAAAAAAAAAAATTATCGGCTCAAACAGGATCGCAGGTTCTCGGCTGGCCTCAACTACTTAGTGAGGCCCCCTGCGACTTAGGGAAACCCTGTTTGTGAAGTTCTCTAGTATTTTTCTACGTGGCACATGTTAACTAAAATAATAATGCAAAGATATACTTAGTTTTAACTTACGAAATCTCTTTTCTGGACCTAAAAACTAGGTATCTCCCTTTTCAAAAGTGAAGCCCTGTTTTACGACAGTAGATTCCCTCGGTTCTGCAGCAAGTTCTCTGCAGGCCGTGGGCTATTTCCGGGAAGACTTACCTTGTGTTGAAGAGGGCCGCCTTCACAGCAATGGAAATGGCGTCGAAAAGGTTCCCGCCACACTCCAGCAGCTATGGGACACAGGGATGGGCGGGAGAAGCGGGCGGCATTCAGTGTGTTACCCACACGGCTTCCTGAGCAACGCCGAGCACTTCTGGACAACAAGGCTCGGATGGCGGGCTGCTCCTGCTAGCCACGCAGCTGGACCTCGCCACCCCGGCGCTCACCGCGGCACCGCCCGCGTGGAGGAGGAGGAGCGCTTTCACAAGGCTTTTGTGAGCCCCCATTCAGAAGCGCAGAAACCAAGGCAACTCGCCCGAGATCTCGCTCAGGAGCAGTGTGCCGCCAGCTGTGATGGCGCACACCTGTCATCCCAGTACTTGGGAGGCTGAAACAGGAGGATCACGATTTGAGGACAGCCTCAGCAGCCACTTGTTTTGGGGGGTACAGCTCGGAAATAGAATGTCTTGGAATTCAATCCCCAGTACCCCCCCCCCCCCCCCGCACAGGAAAGAGCAGCGTCTTTGGTCTTGGTGTGAGGTCTGTCTGATGCTGACACCTTTGCTTTTTCTCCCTGGTAACTTCTTTTTTTTTTTTTGGTACTGGGGATACCATTATTTTCATTTTGAAAGAGGGCCTCACTGGGTTGCTGAGGCTGGTCATGAACCTGCGATCCTCTTGTCTCTGCCTCCCAAGTACTGGGATTACAGGCGTGTGCCACCAAGCCTGGCGTATCTTTAAAAGTCATTACAGGAAGCTCTCTTTTCCCGATGTTCTCACCGGGAGGACAGCAGCATCTGCCTGAAGAGGGACAGAGCAGAGGGAGAGGGCGGGCCCGGCGGTGGCGGCCGTGGCAGCGTGGACTCACCAGGACGTCCACGTAGAGAACCCAGCAGTGCTCCCGAGGGCTGACGCACAGGGAGCTCAGGTCCACGCTGCTCTTGTTGTTGAATATCCGGTAAAGGGTGTTAGCGATCTCCGTGCCAAGGTCATCTCCTCCTCGACCTTCAAATTCAGGGGTAGCATTGGCCGAACTACACAGAACGGCAAGAGACAAGGCTGAGTGCATCTTTGCAAAGGCAAAGAACAGAGGGCTCAGGCTTTATTCCGGCTTCCCTGTGGAATGCTGGGAGAGCTGGCCGCTGTCACCGAGGAAAGTCATCGAGGGCTGGGAGTCTAGCTCAGTGGTCAGTGCTGTCCTAGCATGCAGGAGGCCTTGGGTTCCATTATTTATGTGTATGTATGTATGTATTTATCGATCCCCAGCACCAGCACATACACACACATAAATAAATGGAAAGTCATTGGATGGAAGAAAGCCTGGCCCTCGCCACCTCGCCAGCCTCGACACCGGCGAGGCCCAGCCCAGCCCGGCCCGCCCCTGGACTCCTCAGCAACTCCTAGCAGCAGCTATCTTTAGCCAAGAAACAAGAGAGCAATAGTATGTGAACCTCGGTGGTAATAATTAATTCTCTCCCAGTTACCTCAAAGCTTTAAAAAAGAAAAAAGGGCATTTTCAGCACAGACTCTACAAAATCCCATAGAAACTTCCTGACTCCTTGTCCGTCTGGAAGGTCTCAGCCCTGCACGACGCCGGTGACCTAGAGATCCCTAAGTCCCCACCTTCAGAGCACAACCGTCCTCTGCTTGGTTGGCCGGAAAGTGGGAGGCCGAAGAGGCTGTACAGTGTGGCATACAGAGGTATCCCTATACAAGTCAAGGCCACGGCCATGTACAAAGATAACCTTTCTGAACGATTTAGAAGACACGTACGGCAGTATGTTAGAGTAGCTCATGAACTTTAGATTATCACTGTGCTGAAAAGGAAAAGAGTGAACGTAAGAGTCTCCTGGCTGAGTACATACAATGTTATCCCCTCTTATTTTATTTGATCGGGAGGAGAGGGGGTGCTGGGGATTGAACCCAGGTGCATTCTACCTCCAAAGTACACCTCCAGCCCTTTTATTTTGAAACAGGGTCTCACTAAGTTATTGAGGCTGGCCTCAAACCTGCAATCCTCCTGTCTCAGTCTCCCAAGTCCTGTGATTACAGATATGTACCACCAAGCCTGGCTTATTTGATACTTTTTTTTTTTTTTGCGGTACTGGGGATTGAACCCAGGGGCATTCTACCTCCGAGCTACAGCCCCAACCCTATTTTTTTAATTCTTTATTTTGAAACAGGGTCTCACTAAGTTGCAGAGGGCCTCACTAAGCAGCTGAGGCTGGCTGCAAGCCCGGATCCCTCCTCCCAAATGCTAGGATTACAAGCATGCGCTGCCACTTGATACTTTTCAAGAGGAAAAAATGTTTCCTTTTCTGGACTCTTGATACTAATGCCCTATTAGTTGAACAAAGAACTAAAATACATGATTCAACATTTACCACTTGAAACACTACTCAAAAGTGTTTAACAGGAAATTTTTAAGAATCTCAGTTTGACACAAACGGACCCTTAGTAGGCCTGTGAAATAAGTACATTAATCATTTTATTCTCCCAATAAAGGTCAAGAAAGGTAAGAAAGCCACAGTTTCAGCATGAGCTCTACAAAGCCCCACAGAGAACTTCCTGACCCCTCACAGAGAACTTCCTGACCCCTCCTGGCGCTCACTCATCTGGACGGCGCCAGCCCTGCTCTGTGAGATCTGGACGGCACCAGCCCTGCTCTGTGAGACGCCCAGAGGCTGAGCAAGGGGATGTGCCTGCACCCCAGGAGGCAGGGGACCCGATGGCAGGGCAGCGAGGTGGGACACAGGCTGCCAGTGAACACCGGGTGTGCAGGAGGCCTGAATGCTTACCACACGCTACAGCCCAGTCAGCACGTCAAATGTCTCAACCCCTTTGGCCCTCCCAGGTCCCTCGGAGGGACTGGCCCCCCGTATCTTATTCTAGTGGTGCTGGCGATGGAACCAGGGCCCCAACGTGTTAGGCAAGTGACCCACCACGGAGCTAATCCCCAGCCCTGACCCCATTTTATTTATTTTTAATTAATTTTTTTTTAGTACTGAGGATTGAACCCAGAGGCATTCTACCTCTGAGCTACACTCCCAGACCTGTTTTATTTTTAGACAGGGTCTCCCGAGGTTGCTGAGTCTCACTACTTGCTGAGGCTGTCCTCAGCTGTGATCCTCGGTCTTAGCCTCGCAAGCACTGGGGTTTCAGGTGTTGTGCCACCATGCCCCGCCCTGACTCCATTATAGAGATAAAGAGAGTGAGTCAGAGGTTGTGCAACTCGTGACCAGGGCCCTGAACTGCGGTTCTAGCGCAGGCAGTGTGGCCTTGCCTGCCTGCCAGGCCTCCCTGTATGCTCCTGGATTTGTAGCGGCACGCCTGGCTTGGAGTGTAACATCAGTCAGATTAGCTTTTCCCTGGGCTTATATTCTGCTCAAGATAATGAATGAATGTTCTGGTCTTGGGACTTTTACCAGCCCACAACGTAAAGAAGGCACCCCAAGGGAGCCCTCGATACAAAGCCTCTGTTAATCACAAGGGAGATGGAGAGGAGAACAGGCTGGCCACTCCGGCCCTGCCCACATGCATCGCAACGCGTGTCTCAGGAGGGAGGGGGCTTGCTGGCATAAAACCCAGTGCTTTCTGCATTTACAGTTACCAAACCAAATCACACCCTTCATAAAACCTGACCCAGCCCCTCGTCCAGAGCTAACAAGGCTTTGGCAGCAGCTCCTCCCAGCCCTCCGTCCGCCTGACTCACGCTGATCCTCAAAGGGAGGCTGAGATCAAAGCCTGTCTACCTGGAAGGGACTCGTAGACACTGGGCTAGTGTTGCCTCCCTTGCAATCGATCTAGCCTGGAGACGGGCAGAGGGAGTCTGGCAAACAGGTCAGGCCAGGCCCATGGCAGCAAAGGGACTCCGTGGGTACCCAGAGTAGGGTGGCTGGGGCCTTACACCCAGAGGTCATCAACCCCAAGCTGACTCCTGTGTGCGTCCCTGTAAGGGCACAGGGGGAAGAGCACATTCTGAACCTGTCACTGTAAGCTCCTCTTTGAACTTTCTACAAGTTATCTCGTCAGCTCTAGGGACTGAGCACAACCAGCCTCAACGGGCTCGTGCAGGCTGCTTTCCACTGGCAGCACCAAGCAGGGAGGAACCGAGTCAGTGGCTCCACCCACCAAGCAGGGAACCCGGCGTCCCGGTTCTGTATTAGTGAAAAGTACAAGAGATCACGTTAAAAAGTAGTTGACATCCGAGGGGCAGTGATGAGTGCCCTGCACAAGAAACACCAACAAATGCAGCTGGAACGTTCTAAACCCACCGGTTAAAAGCCACACCCCTCATAGGCTGAGCACCCACCTAACCTTCTGCTGCATGTGAAGGGACTCCAAGGTCTGCCACCTAGCGGCAGCTCAGAGTGGCACCAGCTTATTAAAGTCCTACGGCTTTGGAGGGAACCATCTTTTCCTAAGGTTTCAGTGTTCTTGTTTCAAATGGTCCGCTCTCAAGCTACCACTAGAGGGCCAAAGGTGTCCCAGAGGGCTGGAAGGTCCAATTCCGCTTGCGGCTTAGTGAGTGCTGGCCACCCGGCACCCTTTCCAACAAGATTTCTCCTCTTTCCCAAGAAACCGGGTAAATCGTGAGGGTGGGGAGCGGCGTCTGCGTAGGCTCATGTGTTATCATCACCCCAAGAAGACAAAGTCGAAGGGAAACGAGTTGGCAGAACAGCAATTAGCTTTCTGGGACCTCTCTACCACTGGGAATCTAAATAATTAAACCCTGAAAGTTGTTGATAAGGAATTAAATCAAGCTAGGCTCAGGGAGGCAGGAGGGACCCCACCCCAACACCAAGTACTTTTCTCCCACTGGGGAGCAACAACGATTCAGCCTATGGTTGGCGAGTGCCTGCAGATTTCCGGGGGAGCCCCAGTTGCGGATGGGGAAGCCATCCCTACTCACGGGGTAGGAAAAGGAGGAGCTGCTGTTTGTGCAACTGGGAGTGGCTGCTTGAAGACTCGAGGGGATTCGGACGCAGGTGGCACCAAGTGTGTGGCGACCTCCTCCCCCGCTGCAGGAAAGTGGGTTTGTGCCTCTCCTGTGGCTGGCCACACTAGCTCAGTCACCTGAAGAAGCTACAGAGTACCACCTGGAGACCCTCCATCCTGAGAACCAACGCTGCCTGGGAAGTGGAGCCCGGGGGCCGTAGAGGTCCTTCTGATGGGCAGAGGAGGAACACAGAGCAGCAGGAAACTGAAGCTACTTCAAGATGCCAGGTCTTGAGGGACAGAGGACACGGCTCCAAGGAGTACTAACAGTGCCACCTCCTGTGACCACCAAGATAAGAAAGGGGCAGGAGCAGCGGGCTAAGCCGGCGTGGCGTTCAGAGCCTGAGGAGACGCAGCCCCGTCTCTGGTGTGGCTGCGCTGACTCTGGTGTGCCAGGATGAATGAACAGAAGATAATGACAAGGGGAAGGAGGTAATTGCAGCTCCTCTCTCGACGTCTGCTTGCTGCTGTGAACGAGGCAGATCAAGGCCAGGAGACACACATTCTGCTTCCTTCTAGAGCAGAGGAAGGGAGGGATAAGCGGGGACCAGACAAGGCCAGGCCACGCACACTGTTGTGGAGGACGAGGCAGTTCCACGGGACAACACAGACTGGTGAGAGCAGCGAGGAAAACCTGGAGACCACTGGGAAGCAGAACGGGGGTAGAATGGGCCGGAAAGATGCATGGATAGTCACAGGGCCTTCCTAGAACGGACCTCAGCAGGCTGTAGGAGGTGGCCAAGGCAGGACTCAGAGCGGGAAGAACCCAAGCAGCCACTGTTAGCTGCGTGACCCTGGGAAAGCTTTCTACCTCCCCCCACGAGCTGCATTTGTCACCGTCGCCACTCACAGGAGCACCACGAGGACCAACTTTGGGTTTGGAAGCCCACACTGGAAGGTTAACTCACTGCACAAATGCAAGTCTGTGCAGAGCAGAGCCAACCTCGCTGCTCTGAGGGCCTACTTGCAAAGTGGCCCAGGATGGCATCAAGCACCCTGGCTCGGTGACGCCAGCCAACAGTAAACTGTCAGGGTGGGCCTCCGTACCTACACTGGGCACATGTTTTATGCTGAACACATGCTCTCCTTCTAGGAGCCTGGAGCTTTGGCACGAGTTAGGCAGAGGGTGCCTGGGTGCCCAGTTTCCAGCAAAAATCCTGGGTACTGAGCTTCTAATGGGCTTTCCTGGACAGTAATGCCACAAATAAGTCACTACATTGTCACTGCCATCTAAATCTCGGCCATGAGTACAACTACGTGCTAAGTGCTCCAATCGGGAAGCTGGCTTTAGGAGACACTGACTGAGGACCAACACTTACACCTGGCATGAGCTAACAGCCTCGCCTGCTCCAAGAGGGCCTGCTGTCAACACCCGCCTTCTAGAAGAGCTGAGAGCAGGCCAGCAGCCCAGGGGGAAGCCCAAGGAGCCCTTTAAAATCATTTTTCTTTAAAAACACCCACACAGTACTGACCAGTCAACGAAGAACTCCAGGTAGCCCTCATTTGGCTTCTCCAGCTTCGGCGCTCCCATTTCCGCTTTCACTCCCACCAAGATGTCTGTGTGGCCCTGCAGACTCAAGCAAGAAGGGTCCTCGCTCAGGTCACAGCCAGGAGCCACCGCCCTCCCCTTCAGACCCAGAGCCCTGGGGACTCGGACATGACGCTGCGGCCTGGGGACGTGTGAAGGTCCTTCAAGTCTGCAGAGGCCCCCTCTCTGAGTTTGCTCTCCGAAAGCCAGCAGGGTCTGCAGCGGTCCCCGAGGGCCTGCCCGCCCCCACCCGGGCTGGAGGGCCGCAGTACCTACCAGCTTGACCCGGGCAGACCCGCTGGTGTTGGACACCACATCCGTTTCCACTTCCACAGGTCGGTAGTCCTCGCAGCCCCGGCCATCCACACGGAGGTCTTCCTAAGTGCAGGGACAACAACCCCATGCTGTGACCCCACACCGACAGCATGCCAGCCTGACTCTCTCCTCTCCCCAGCACACATCTCTTCTCCTTCTTGGGGTGGCTGACAACATTACTATCGTAGGATGAGGAAACGGAGGCTGGAAGTGAAGTGAGCTAGCCAAGGCCCTCCGCTAGTGAGGGCAGAGCTGGGTTTCCACGCCAGGTGTGTCTGGCTGCATAGCCCGTGCTGCCACGCAGAACATGTGCACAGAACAAGCCAGGTCTGAACGAGGGACAAAATAAGCCACCCCTCTCCAAATCTGCAAGGCAAAAGCCGCAGCAAGAAGCATGTGCTGTCAGGGCTACGGGCTATCACTGTCGCAACCGGGGCCCTCTGTCCCCCAAACTCAGCAGGGTCTACTGTGTAACCTAACCTTCTAAGACAGGCTCCACAAACGAAGGCTGGGGAGCCACCTGTTTCCGTAACTGTTTTCACTGGGACACAGCCAGGCCTTTCGTTTAGGCGCCGTCTCCACCCGCCTCCTGCACTCTCCCTGCCCCAGCCCTGGTGATCAGCCCTTTCTCCAAGGAACCCCAGTTCCCGTTACGGGAGCATGGATCCCACAACCCAGGAGAAAACCCCGGCTCGTCACTGCTACCAGAGTATCTCTGCTTTTAGACCTTCCCAGCAGAGGAAGAAAAATGTGTAGGCAGACTAACCCCCGACACACACCTATATTAAATTCTGTACCGACATGTCTGCTAAACAGCCCTCTGTTCGTACTGTGAGCTCAAGTCGGATCTAATACCCACAGGGTTCAGTCCAGCCTTGGTATTTGTCATTTCTTAGACAGGGAGAGAGCAGGCTCCGGTTATCTACAATGTATTTGCATATGCGTGCACTCTTAGTACATGTATGCATCAAGCAGTTTCAGAACTGCTATCCCACTCCCTGTGGGAAACAAATTTACAGACACAGTTAGTAAAGTTCTTTTGTCTTTAGGTTTACAGTACTGGGGCAAAATCTGTCTTCCAGTTATTTAAGCTAGTTCTTTGCTTTCTTGTACCTCTCCTGTGTGGCTATGCATTTACTTGCAACACCGGCTCATTTATAACTGTGTTTCACTTTGGGTCCACACATCCTGGTTACTTTTAGTTACTTACTTTTAGCTAGGTGGAATATCACCATGGTTCTAAGATCAAAGCTATCAGAAAAGGAATGCTCAGAGAAACGCCCCTCCCCTTGCCTGTACTACACTCTTCCCAGGCCCCCGTTCTGGCCAGCCCAGCTCACTATGGCTCTCTTTGGTTTCTGGTTTATCTTTCTTGCATTTCTTCTTCACAAATGAGCAAGATACAGGAATAGTTTTTATACCTCCTCAACTAAAACACACAATTAACTAACACATACATAAATACACACATACAACAAATCCCACCAAGTCAGCTCATGGAGATCTTCCTCTTCTTTTGTAAATTTTTCCCCCCAGTACTGGGGATTCAACTCAGGGGCATTCTACCTTGGGCTACACCCAAGCCCTATTTTTTAAGTTTTTTTTTTTTTTTTTCGGTACTGGGGGTTGAACTCCGGGGCATTCTACCTCCGAGCTATACCCCCAGCCCTATTTTTTATTCCTTATTTTGAAACCGGGTCTCACTAAGTTGCAGAGTGCCTCACTTAGGTAGCTGAGGCTGGCCGCGAACCCGGATCCTCCGGTCTCAGCCTCCCGAATGCTGGGATTACAAGCGTGCGCCACCACGCCCGGCTCCTATTTTTTAAGTTTTGAAACAGGGTCTCACTAAGTAGCTGAGGCTGGCCACAAAACTGCGATCCTCCTGTCTCAGCCTCCAAAGTACTGGTATTACAAGCGTGCACCACCACAGCCAGTTATAAACATTTTTTAAAAGCAGGTCTTTCCCTCTCTCCTTCCTTCTTCCTTTCAGAAAAAGAATCATTAGCTTCACCATCTCAAAGGGGTTCATGCTCCCCAACACATAAAAGAAAACAAATAAACCGTAACCATTGCTCTAAAGTATGTGCCTATTGAAAACTTATCTCTGTCTGGCTGACTGCATATGTGAGCTGACTTTTTTGAGAAATTAAACAGAGAAAAGCAAAACACTGCTGCATGCTCCCACCACACAGCGCTAACTACAGCCATCTGTCATATTTGCTTCAGCTCTTTAACCCTCTCAATTCCTGTGTGTCTGTGTGTGTGTGTGTGTGTGTGTGTGTGTGTGTGTGTGTTACCGGGGATTAAACCCAGGGACCTTCTGCCTCTGAGCTACATCCTTGGTCCTATTTTATCTTTTTTATTTTGAAACAGGGTCTCCCTAAGTTGCTAAGGGCCTAAGTAGCTGGTCACGAACCTGTAATCCTCCTGTCTCAGCCTCCCAAGTACTGGGGTTACCAGCGTGCGCCACCACACCCAGTGGAAGTCACTTTACAGCCTGTCCACTCTCGGCCCACTCCCTGGCTGGAGGCAATCTGTGAGCACCTGAATTTCAAGCCTAGAGAAGCATTTTGGAGAAGTCTATCAAGTGATCCCTGTCCACTGGAGGATGCTGGAACTTTGGTGCTGTCTCTTCACCACATCACCCAAAGAATCTGAATGCTTTCTGGGTCCATTTCTGACACCTCACCCTTCCTCACTCCTGTCTACCCCAGGCCCAGAATCATCACTTACAAGGACTCCCTCCTGGGTCACCGGTATGGTACAAGAGAATTAGTGATGGTTCCAGGCCTGGTCCTATCACTAACTAACTAGTCTACTAGCTGTTTGACCTTGGTTAAGCCCCTTCCCCCTCTGGACTAGTTTCCTCATTAAAAGATGAGGAATAGCCAGGTGTGGTGGTGCACGCTTGTAATCCCAGCATTCGGGAGGTTTAGACCGGAGGATCCGGGTTCGAGGCCAGCCTCAGCTACCTAGTGAGGCCCTCCGCAACTTAGTGAGACTCGGTTTCAAAATAAAGAATAAAAAATAGGGCTGGGGGTGTAGCTCGGAGGTAGAATGCCCCTGAGTTCAACCCCCAGTGCCGCAAAAAAAAAAAAAAAAAAAAATCAGATAGTCTCAGATTCTCCAATTCTACAGATCTAAAAATTAATTACTTACAATAAATAACAGCTACAATTTCTACACATTTACTTTGTATCAGATAACGTGGCAGGAACACCACAGGGTTAATCCTCACAATAACCCTCTAAGATAGTATTTATTCATTCCATTTTACAGATGGGGAAACTGAGGTTGAAGGATGTCAAATGAGTGGCAAGTGGGCAAAAAAAAAAGGGGGGGGGCTCTTAGGTCCTGCTTTTCCAGCCTCACTCACTGCTTCCTGGGGAAAAGCTCCATGACTAGTAAGAAACAAATGAAAAGCAACCAAATGTCCTTTCCAAAGACAGGTAAGGCACCCCCCCCCTCATAGGGAGGGGAAAAAAAGCATCCAAAAGAACAGAAGCAAAATACACCCTACAGCTAACTAGCCCATGGAAAACTGCACCCAGGGCAACCTTTAAAAAACCTAGTTTTTGTGGGGTGCATGCCTATGATCCCAGTACGTGGGTGGCTGAGACAGGATGATTCCAGCTGAGAGGCCAGCCTCAGCAACTTAGAGACCCTGTTTCAAAATTTAAAAAAGGGGGGGGGTGCAATTCAGAAGTAGAACGTGCTCACACACACACACACACACACACACAGTTCTCCTTATAAAAGACGAAGGAAATTGCTCAAACCTCCCTAGCCTGGCTCAGGGCCTGGAGCCCTACCACAGTTTTTATTTAACTACAGTACTCAGGAGCAAGGGAATTAATCCACGTGTGAACACTTAAACACAGGTCGTCCTGAATTGAAAGTTCCATTTAAAAATCGATAGAGGCCGGGAGAGGTGGTTCACGTCTGTCATCCCAGAACTTGGGAGGCTGAGACCAGAGGATCCTCGTAGGTTCGAGGCCAACCTCAGCAAATTAGTGAGACTGTTTCAAAACAAAAAAGGAAATAGGGTTGGGGGTGTAGCTCGGAAGTAGAGCGCCTGTGGGTTCAATCCCCAGCACCGCACACAAAAAGCAATCGACAGAGGCGCGTGGAGTCGCCATCCCCTCCCCTCGGTCCCCTCGGCCTGCGCGTCCCCCAGGCGCCCATGCCGCCAGCTCCGGGCCGTAGACCGTGTGACACGGGCCACCCGGCCTCCTCTCCGCGGCGACCCGCAGCCCGCGCCGCTACCTGCACGCCGTGCACGATGTACACCTTCTCCGCCTCGCTCAGCGCCACCGACGCCATGCTGCCGCGCGCGTCATCCGCCCGCGCCGGCCACGCCCCGGCTGGCCACGCCCCGTGCCGACCACGCCCCCTGCGTCATCAGCGCGCGCCGAGCCCTGCAGCCGCCGCGGCCGCCGCCAGCGCCGGGAGCTCCATGGGCTTCCTCTGCGCCGCCGCCGCCGCCTGGCCGAGTCCAGCGAGCCGCGCGCCCGGAGCCTGCGCCGCCGCCCGAAGCCCCGGCCGAGCGGGGACGGCGGGAAGAGGTGGCGGGAGCCCGCCGGGGCCTGGGATCGCGGATCCGCCGCCCGCTTCACGGTCAGTGGGGAGGGACGCGGGTGGGGCGCCGGCCCGGTCCGGGACCGCAGGGCGAGAGGCGCGCGGCGCTGCGTGCTCCGAGCGGGAGTTGAAGGAGCAGATCGTGAGCGTGCGTGCGTGTGTGCGTGCGTGCGGGACAGAGACCGAGACCGGGAGAGCGAGGGGAGGCGGGCGTCGTGATTGGCCGAGGGGGGCCAGCTCCCCGCCCTCCTCCACTTCCTTGGTCCCGGAGATGGTTGAAAAGAAGAGGCGATGAATCCCCTCTTTAGGTCTTACCCGATGGGCACAGTCTGGGCCAGGAGTGGAACGCTGGTTCCCAGGCTTTTCTCACCCCTCCACTGCAGAGTCTCTCCCCTGGCCCCCCTTTCTCCCTTGATCGGTTTCTCCTTCTCTCTTTCACTCCCTCTCCGATCCAACGCTGACCCAGAGCCTTGCAAGGTCCCTCGTCCCTCGTGGGCCCAAAAGCATTGACCCAAAGAGAGAGAATGGGGGAGACCGAGAGTCTTGGTAACTGGCGCCTGCCAGGTGTGCAGTATCCGGGTGTCCCCGGCACTTCTAGAAGTCCTGGTTTGAAGGAGGTGAACTCTGGGAGCTGTGGACAGCTACCCCAGAGAGCCAGTACCCACCCGCCGCGCCCGTGGCTGAATGAGAGTATGGGCCTTGGATATCCAGAGGGGATACCTGCAAGGTGAAGCTGGGGTCACCGAAGGAGCGCATTAAGGAGGAGCAGACAGGGTACCCTACAAGTTTTAAAAGAGCCATGCAGATAAATGGGGGGAAAGTTAATCCAAACTGATTGGAATTTCACTTTCCTAGCCGGGCATGGTGGCGCACGCTTGTAATCCCAGCATTTGGGAGGCTGAGACCCGAGGATCTGGGTTCATGGCCATCCTCAGCTACCTAGTGAGGCACTCCGCAACTTAGTGAGACCCTGTTTCAAAATAAAGAATAAAAATTAGGGCTGGGGGTGTAGCTCAGAGGTAGAATGCCCCTGAGTTCAATCCCCAGTACCGGAAAAAAAAAAAAAAATCACTTTCCTGATGTCTCATTTTTGTGGAATCTTCCTATTCTCAAAAGTGAAAGTAACCCTTGATAGATTAGTCATCCAAAAAAAAAATAGTTCGCGTTTCTCAGATAACAGCTTCTAATAGTTTCACAGATAACTTTTGGGAGCCTACTTTAAGGGGCCTTGTGCTTGCTTTGGAACACCACAACAAGCAAAGTACAGTTTCTGCTCAAAGAAGTTCCCCAGGCAGAAGGGAAGAGTTCAGGGCCGGCAGAGCACCGTGGTTAAACCTGTGATGGTGGCCTCAGTGGGACTAGAAAGTGAAAAAGTGGCTGAGAGGATGTACCCGGCCGCACGCCTAAGCACTCTGCTGCTGAGCCCCACATAGGCGGTCGCTTCCCAAAAGAGTAGACATGGGTTGTTTCTTAGTCTCTACGTAGTTCTTCTGTAGGTATACCTGAAGGGGAGACATCTTGTAGAGCTGGACTTTGAAGCCGGGTTTCTTCCCTAATGAAAGCACAGGTGCCCCGCCCAGTAAGACAGGTAGGCGTCTTCCTGTGTGATTAGACAGCTGGATTCTTACTCTGGGATAACAAGGGACTCCTCATGTTAGATATGGTATTTTGTGCCAGAGATCGCTCAGAAAGTAAAGACCCTGGGAGTAGGGTTTTAGTGGCCAGGATAGCTAAAGGACTAAGGGTTTGAAAAGTGACAGCAAATTGACCAGCAGAAAAGACGAAGGAGGAAAAAAAAAAAGAGAGCGAGAAAGAAGACACAGGAAGAAAAGTCTGGGTTTAGATACCATGGAGTCATTTTTACATAAAAATCTTTCGATGTGTCTTTAAAAATGTACAACAAAGCCGGGCGTGGTGGCGCACGCTTGTAATCCCAGCATTCGGGAGGCTGAGACCGGAGGATCCGGGTTCGCGGCCAGCCTCAGCTACCTAGTGAGGCACTCCGCAACTTAGTGAGACTCGGTTTCAAAATAAAGAATAAAAAATAGGGCTGGGGGTATAGCTCGGAGGTCGAATGCCCCTGAGTTCAATCCCCAGTACCGAAAAAAAAAAAAAAAAAAATGTACAACAGAGCCAGGCGTGGTGGTGCACACTTGTAATCCCAGTACTTGGGAGGCTGAGACAGGAGGATTGCAGGTTTGAGGACAGCTTCTGCAAGTAGTGAGACTCTCATCAACTGTGTTTCCAAATAAGAAATAAAATTGGGCTGGGAGTATAGCTCAAAGGTAGAATGCCTCTTGGTTCAATCCCCAGTACCCCCCCACACAAGTTTAGAATATGTATTTGAACTGTCCCCGTGACAATTGACAAAAGATTCCTTGATGGAAAAGGACCAGTGGTGTTTGCTGAATGGTATGAGGTCTGGTATTTTAGGCTTAAGTAAGTGTGAGAAATGTAAACAATATTCGTTTTAAATTCTCTGCTAAAAACAGTGATCATTCTACTTAAATTCTGCCAGAACACTTTTATCACCTCTATTGTGAGAGTGTATTAGATGTCCTTAAAACTCAGAAATTCAGAGTTCTTTTAGTTTACTGAAGCAATTCAAAGAACATATTATAGCCAGAAAAATCCAAAGCCCAGCCTGGCCCGTGGTTCTGTTTGGCCAGCTTGTTTTCCCATCCCTGTGAGATTCTTTGTCACATCAACTGTTTTGTAGATGTGTCTATTCTAACACCCTCTACTCCATTAATTTTCCTTAACACTACGTAGTGCCCCTTATGTGTCAAGCACTGTTCTGCATACTTTACGAGATTCAGTCCTCACAACAGCCTGTGAGGGCTGTTTTACAGTTTGCGATGCAGAAAGCCAGTGCTTTGAACAAGCAAGGTCACAGATCACATAACTGGTAAATGGCAGAGCCAGGTTTGGACTTTTTTTTGGCAGGGGAGACACTGGGTATTGAATCCAGGAGCATTCTATCTCCGAACTACACCCCCATTTATTTTGAAACAGAGTCTCACTAAGTTGTGAAGGGCCTCACTAAGTAGCTGAGGCTGGTATGAACCTGCGATCCTCCCGTCTCAGCCTCCCAAGTACTGGGATTACAAGGGTGCACCACCACGCCTGGCCAAGGGTTGGACCATTCTGACTCCCACCCCTACACCTTGTAACCATCACCTTCTGTAATCTCCCCCCAAACTCCGTTTCATTCACCAGAATATTTGATAATGGAGACCCATGTTTGTTGTGGGATTGGTAACTGCCCTGTAAACTACAATTTGGTTTAATTCCAAAAGCCAGGAGTTTTTTGAAGCATGAACTCACATCCCTTGAATCCTTTTCCTAGAGGAACATGGAGTATGGAACTGCTAAGTTCCTCTGTCTGCTTCAGCCCTCTCTGTCAAAGAGAAGAGTTATATACAAGCAGTGTAGCTAAGGAGAGCGCCCTCACCAGCAGAGAAGGCTGGTAAATCTGGTACGTATGGTCTAGTAGGCATGCGTGGAGAGCCAGATTCCCAACACACATCGAGGAGTTCTTCAGTCAGGAAGTGTTTGCATGCCTGTGAGTCCCTGGTGTGCTCAAGCTCGTGGGCCTAAGGAGCTAACCCCAAAACATCTGCCTGGAAGGAACTCGGCATTTATTGTAGTTGGGGACCCCAGGCCCTTGAACTAGTGCATGAACAAGACAATAAAATAAATTGCTCAATTGAGCCATGTGGTAATTAGAAGAGAGGCCAGCCTATAATAAAGTGCTAATTGAGCTGGCCAGGCATCAAGTGCGGGAGGGAAAGGGTTGCTGCCAGCTGCTAGACACGAGCAGGCAGCCGTCGCGTTAAGGACGTGGAGCAAATCTGCCCACCTGGCCTTGGTTAATTGCAGCCATGAACACCAGGTACACTAGAACTTCGGGGCAGTGCTGAATCCATGGTGCTGAAGTTGCAAAGAGCTCCTAAAAACCCAACTGGAACATTTTACTCTCAATCTCAAGCAGACTGGCCAGGTTTGGGGCCTTCTCCTCTGCTTTTCCACTGGCCGGGCACCCTGGAACTCAAAGTGAGCTGCTGTTTTCCTAGAAGACCTGTTTCCTTTGAAAACTCTGCACTTGCCCTGCCTGCACCTTGGCTTAAAGGATAATAGAAGTCACCCATCGTAGTCTGCCCAGCAGGTCTCTGTCTGTCTTTTCTAGAGTTTATACTTTAGGATTACAGTGATAGAAAAATGGATAGCAAGCCGGGCGTGGTGGCGCACGCTTGTAATCCCAGCATTCGGGAGGCTGAGACCGGAGGATCCGGGTTCGAGGCCAGCCTCAGCTACCTAGTGAGGCACTCTGCAACTTAGTGAGACTCGGTTTCAAAATAAAGAATAAAAAATAGGGCTGGGGGTGTAGCTCGGAGGTAGAATGCCCATGAGTTCAACCCCCAGTAC
>PVLC010010794.1:0-49251 GCA_004027655.1 Graphiurus murinus
CCTGTCTCAAAATGAAAAAATAAAGAGGACTGGAGATGTGGCTCAGGGGTAGAGAGTCCCTGGGTTCAATCCTCAATAACAGCCCCCCCCCCCACACACACACACAGTAACCACTCCTGTAATACATGAGCTCTGCCACCAGATGGCACCAAAAGTCACATTTCTATCAGTTACTCTGGGCCAGACACCTTGCAAGACAGAACAGAGTGGTGCAGGGGGGCACCAAGATGGCAGCTGAGTAAGACTCTCCAGTGGTCACCCGAAAGAGACACAAATTTAGACAGCTATTCACACACCAAACCACTTTCACAAGAGCTAGAGATGCCAAGGAAGAGTTCACAGTACCTGGTTTTAGTATAAAAATAAGAGAAGACTCATTGAAAAAGGCAGGAAAGAAAGAGTTGTAAACATCACCCCTGTCTCAACTCCCAGCAGTGCAGTAGAGAGAGACACCTCCTGTCTGGAGCAGTGATAGAGAATTAAGTCCAGACTTTAGACTCAAAACTCAGTACCAGATCTGCCACACTGAAACCCGGTGTTAGACAGAGCACCCTGCTAGACCAGTACCCACAGACTAAGCCTCTGGTCTTCTTTAGCCAGGTTGCCCTTCTCCAATCTTGTGCAGATAGTGAGGAGAGAAGCTCCAGCTGCTGGGAGCTCAGTGCTGGGCCTGCCACAGTGAGACCTAGCACGAGTTAGAGCCCAAAAGCCCCTATCCCCAGGTCTGTCTCACACTCCTGAGGCTGCATATATCTCTGCAGCTGTGAGATTTGTGTGCAACCTGAGCTTAGCATCAACTTGAGCAGCCCAGAGGCTGCCTCCACTACCCTTCCTTCAACCTGAAGCAGAAGGAACAGGACTCCAACCAATGGGGAAGAAGACAGGAAAGTGAGCACAGAATTATCTCTGAAACACAGTGCTGGGATAGTTAAACCTAACACTGGGGAGATCCTAATGGTTTCTGTCTCCAGGACAGTGCTGGCAGATGGAGCCTCTAGACTCACCGCGGTGCCAGGCTTGGATTGCCCTCTAGTGCTAAAATAGCAAGAGCACACCACACCAATTGTGGACTGGTGGCAAACTGGGATTTACATCTTATCTGGTTCTGCAATCAGAAGTATCCACAGGTTCAGAGAAAACAGCCAGCTTAGAATTCTTGAAAAGCTGGCACAAAACAAACCAGATTATGAAGACTGGTATAAATGCATAACACTTTGATGTACAAATGACATTGTAAATCAATATTCATCAAGAACTTTGAGAGAACCATGACTTTACCTAAGGGACAAAATAAGGTATTAGAAACCAATTGTATAGTAATTGATATTTGCAAATTCTTAAATAGACAATTGAAAACCGCTATGTTAAGGAAACTAAATGAGCTTCGAGAACACACACACACACACACACACACACACACACACACAAAACTAATATTGTAACAGAAAAACTTAATGTATGGAGAAATCTTCCACTGGGCATGATGGTACAAGCCTGTAATCTCAGGGCTTAGAAGACTGAGACAGGAGTATTGCAAGTTTGAGGCTAGTCTCAGCAACTTAGCAATACCATGTTTCCAAAACAAGGGGGAGGGAGAACTAAGGGTATACCTTAGAGGTAGAGTACCCCTGGGTTCAATTGTCAGTATCAAAAATAAAAACTCAGAAGTCCTTGTTCTAAAAAGTACACTAAGTGAAGTAAAAACACAATAGAAGGTATCGGTAGCCAAACATCAAACAGAAGAGTTATGAACTTAGAGATAGGTTATTTGAAAATATACAGAGTCAAAAGGTTTAAAAAAAAAAAGAACAAATAAAGCTTATGGAACTTGGGATGGCATGTAAAGAGCAAATGTTTGAGTTACCGGGGCTCAAAAAGGACTTGAGAATGCCAAAAAGGTGGAAAGCTTATCCAAAGAAATAATAACAAATTTTCCCAAACCTAAAGAAAGATACACCTATCCAGGTATAGCAAGATAAAAGGTCACAAGTCAGATTCAACTCAGCTAACTTACCCTAAGACATATATTCAAGCTCTCTAGGGTTAAAGAGAAGATTCTCAAAACAGCAAGAAAAAATAAATAACACACAAGCATGTCTCAATTTGCCTGACAGCAGACTTCTCAGCAGAAGTCTTATAGTCTAGGAGAAAATAGCATGAAATTTTCACAGTACTAAAGGTAAAAAAGAGAAAAAAAAAAAACCTGCCATCCAAGAATACTATAAAGCTATACTTTAGATATGAAGGAGAGAAAAAGACATTTCCCAGACTTGAGAATTTCCACCTTCAGACCTTTCCTACAAGAAATACTAAAGGGAGTTCTTCAAACTGAAAGTAAGAGATGCTAATGAGTAAGAAGCAAATATTGGATGATATAAGACTCACTAGAAAGAGAATGCACATAGATTCCATATGCTCTAATATTGTGAACATGGTACATAAATCGTTCCTATCTTTAGTATGAGGTCTAAAAAAACAAAGCAATTAAAATGACTATATTAATATGTTAAGGATAGGAAAATAGAAATATGTAAAATGGAACATCAAAAATTCAACTGAGGGGAGGAGAGGAGTTCAAGTATAGAAGTTTTATTAGTATTTTTCTCTTTTTCTTTTTCTTTTCATCTCTTTAGAATCAATACTAAGTTGCTATTATTTCAAAATAGCTTCTTATAACCAAAACATGCTTTCTGTAAACCTCATGATAACCACAAGTCAAAAACCTACAACAGACACACCAATAATAATGAGGAATCAAAATGACTAGAGAAAATCACTTAACCACAAAGGGAGACTGTAAGAGAGGGAGAAAGAAACTATAAGAAAGCTAGAAAACTGGTTTCAAAATGGGAACAGTAAGACCTTACCTATCAATAATTACCTTAAATGTTAATGGATTAGATTCTCCAATTAACAGAGATAGATTGACCAAATGGAATTTTAAAAATCCCAACTATATATACTTTTGATAAAATTCAACAGCCCTTCATGATAAAAATGCTGAACAAATATGATATTGAAGGAGCATACCTCAACATAGTAAAGATCATATGTAGCAAGTCAACAATTAAAATCACTGAATAGGGAAAAGCTGAAGATTTTCTCTCTTAAGATCTGGAAGACAAAAATGCCCAGTTCTACCGCTTTTATTCAGCATAGCACTGGAAGTCCTAAACAAAGCAATTAGGCAAGAGATAGAAAGGTCATCTGAATTGGAAATAAAGAAGTCAAATTGTCACTGTTTGAAGATGGCATGACCTTATATATAGAAAGGCCCAAAGATTCCACCAGAAAAAGTATTAAAACTAATAATTGAATTTAGCAAAGTCATAGGGTACAGAATCAACATAGAAAAATCAGTAATGTTGCTATATGTAAATAGTAAAATATTGAATTCAAGAAAGTATCCCCTTTAAAATAACTACAAAAAATATATATACCCAGGGTTAAATTTTACCAAAGAGATGAACAATCTCTACAATGATGAAATAAATTGAAGAGAACAAAAAAGAAATGAAAAGACATTCAATATTAATGGATTCGAAGAATCAATACTATTAAAATGTCTATGCTAGCCAGGCATGGTGGCACACTCCTATAATCCCAGTACTTGGGATGCTGAGACGGGAAAATTGAAATTTTCAGGCCAGTCTCATCAACTTAGTGAAGCCTTCAGCAATTTAGTGAGAACATGTTTCAAAATAAAAAATAAAAATAAAATAGGACTGGGGGTGTAGCTTAGACATAGAATTCCCCTAGGTTCAATCCCCAGAAATAAATAAATAAATAAATAAATAAATAAATAAATAAATAAATAAATAAATAAATAAAGTAAGTCTATACTCAAAGCAATCTACAGATTCAATGCAGTCTTACCAAAATACCAGTGGCACCCCCTCCAAAATTAAAAAAAAAGCAATTCTAAAGTTCACCTGGAACCACAAAAATCAAACAAAAATAGAATAGCCAAAGCAATCTCAAGCAAAAAGAGGAGGCATTATGCTACCTGGCTTCAAAATATATTACAAAGCTATAATAATTAAAATAGCATGGTATTGGCATAAAGCAGACTCATAGACTAATGGAACAGAATTGAGAGCCTAGAACTAATCTTACATATCTACATCCAACTTACCTTTGACAATGATGCTAAGAAAATTAATTGGGAAAGCACAGTCTTTTCAATAAATTGTATTGAGAAAATTGGAGATCCACATGCAGAAGAATGAAACTAGACTCCTACTCCCCACCATGTGTAAAAGTCAGCTCAAATGGATTAAAGGTCTAAATATAAGATTTTAAACTATGAAATTACTGGGAGAAAACATAGGGGAAATACTTCATGACATTGAAATGTGCAAGCATTGTCTTATAAGACCCCCAAAGCACAGGAAACAAAAGTAAAAATACACAAATGGGATTGCATCAAACCAAAAAGCCTTTGCATAGCAAAGGAAGCAATGAGAGTGAAGAGACAACCTTCAGAATGGGAGAAAATATTAGCAAACTACCTATCTGATGATACATTAACAAACAGCATATATGAAGAACCGAACTCAATAGCAAAAAATAACCCAATTTAAATGGAAAATAGATCTAAATAGATATGTTTTTCCAAGGAATATATACATATTGCCAATGAGTACATGAAAAAATGTTCCACATCGCTAATCAGAGAAATGCAATTTTAAACTCGAGTAAGAATGGCTATCATTAAACAGATAAAGTAAATCAAGTACTGGCAAGGATGGAGAAAAGGGAACCCCTGAACACTGTCTGTGATAATGTAAATTAGAACAGCCATGTGGAAAACAGTGTGTCAAAGAGACATCTGCTTACCCATGTTTATTGGAATCTTGTTTATAATAGCAAAGAAATGTAAACAACCAAAGCGTTCATCAACAGATGAATGGATAAAGCAAATGTGGCATATACACACAGTGGAATACTATTCAACCATAGAAAATGTTAATATGTTGTCATTTGTGACAACATGTTAAGTGAAGTAAGTCAGGCACAGAAAGACAAATACTGTATGCGCTCACTTATATGTGATGCTAAAAAGTTGATCTCATACAAGTTGAGAGTAGAATGATGGTCACCTATCCTCCAGAGCCCAGTGGGAAAAAAGGGGAGACTTCCTAAGCAAGGAGGCTGGGTTAGGTGACAGTTTCTTACCATTTCAAACAGGATACCAGGCATGTAACATACCAAAGGGGGCTGATTGTTCCAGCAGACCCAGATTCTGGTACAGCAGGACTCTGGGCAGTGGGCCTCAGCAGGAATAGCTCACAGATCATTGTCTCGCAGGCGCCCCTCTATTTATAGCAACCAAAACACAATGAAAAAGAACAGTCCGGTAGTGAGTGGTTAGGTTAGCCAAGTACCAGTAACCTCACAAATTACCTTTTTAAATTTTTTTAAACAACTTCTTGTGGTGATGTGTTGATATATTTTCAAATGTAGAGATTCACCAGATTTACTAGTTCACTTAAAAAGGTTACTAAACCAAGAGTGGTGGTGCATGCCTGTAATCCCAGTACTTGGGAGGCTGAGACAGGAGGATCATAGGTTTGAGGCCAGCCTCAGCAACTTAGCAAGGCTCTGTTTCAAAATAAAAAGTAAAAAGGGCTGGGGATTTAGCTCAGAGGTAAAATGCCCCTGGGTTCAATCCCTAGTACCAAAAAAAAAAAAAAAAAAAAAAAGTTACTAAAAACCAGTCAATGTCTTTCATATCCAATGTATAACTCACACTCTAATAGTAAAGCTTCATAAACCAGCTTCACATTTAATATTTGCAAAATATAACAGAGTGGCCTTAATATCTTCAAATCCATAAAGAAAATCTTGCATGGTGGCACATGCCTGCAATTTCAGAATTTGGGAAGCTAAGACAGGAGGACCTCCGGTTCAAGGCCAGCCTCAGCAACTTAGCAATACCCCACTTCAAAATCAAAAATAAAAAGGGCTGGGCATAGGATACCATTGGATTCAATCTCCAGCATCCCCTTAAAAATAGAAACCAAATCCATGAAGAAAAAACACTCCTCAGGAAAGGAGGCAAAGGCCATAAGTAGTAAGTTAGTAAGAGAAATAGAATTGACAGATAAAACTGTAAAATTTTAAAAATTAAACTCAGCTTTTCTAATAATTAAATATATATTAAAATCCCATTTTCCACCTCGCAGGCTGACAGCAGTCTACATGAATGATACTGCTAGTGTTGGAGACCTTATGAGGAAACAGGCATCTCATACGTTGCTGCTGATCCTGGAAATGGATGTGGCAGCCTCACTGGCTTACCTGGAGGTAAATATCAGAGGTTTGTTAAAACACACTTGCCTTTTAGCACTGCAATTTTGACTCTAGGAATTTATCTCAGAGAAATAGGAAAATAAGTGCCCTAACCCTCCCGTGAGAAGAAGGGCATTTATCAAAACAGCATCAGAAAAATGTCAAAAGCAAGGACTGTGATTGATTAAATAATGGTGTCTTAGACAGGGTACTAATGTTGGCTAAGTGGACCTTACTGAATGCCAGGTTCTGTGCTTAACACTGTGCATATATTAAGCCATCCAATCCTCCCAACAGACACATACTAGTTACCATCAGCATTTCACAGACGATGAAACTGAGATTCTGAGAGGTTCTCTGACTAAACCCAGTTATACAGCCAGTAAATGCAGAGCTAGCACCACACCCAGGTGGTCTAGCCATGGAGTGTGCCCTCTTAGACCATGGCATGCTGCCTCCCAGATGGTGTGCAAGCCTCTCTCTGCAGTCACTGAAATGACAAAATAGATTTGTCTTCACTGTCATAAAGATTTTCATAATGTATAAATGATAAAAGTAGATTATGAAACATTAACTACAATACAAATCTGTTCTTATTAATCTTGTATTGGTGCACTGCACCTGTGCGTCATAGTGAGATTTATAGTGGTACATTCATATATGTACGTAACATTATCTGGTTTGATTAAACCATTGAGGGAGAACACTGAGGACTGAACTCAGAGGCATTCTACCTCTGAGCTACACCCTCAACCTTTTTTTTTTTAATTTTTAATTTTGAAACAGGGTTGCTGAGAGCCTTGCTAAATTGCTGAGGCTGGTTTCAAACCTATGATCCCCCTGTCTCAGCCTCCCAAGTACTGGGATTATATGTGTGTGCCACCACACCCAGCCTGGCAAAAATGTTTTTCACTCAGCCATAAAGAAAAACAAAATTATGTCATTTGCAGGGAAATAGATGGAACTAGAGAACACTATGCTAAGTGAGGTTAGTCAGTCACAAAAAGCAAAACATCAAATGTTCTTCCTAATATGTGGAAGCTAGGGACAAAATGGGTTATAGGAGAGACTATAGACGAAGAAGGAGAAACCTTAGATGAGCAAAGAAGGCAACCTAACTGAGGGAGATGGGAGGGGGGAAAGAGGGAAACACCCTAACGCATATGATGCACATTCACAAACATATCAAAGTCAATCACTAAGCCAAACATGAGAAGGAGGGAGGAGGGAGCGAATGGGGTGGGAATTGGGGAAGAGTTAAATGAGTGATGTGTGCATGTATGCCTCTACCAGCTTGTACCTCATTAAGATTTATGATTACAATGCACCAATAAAAAATTTTTTAAAAACATAGGAATGTGTAAATAATATTCCTCAAAAGATTCTCAGTATTGGAACTGAAGAGAGATTTTTTTTCTCTTTTATTTTCTAGGTTTTCTGCAGTGATCGTGTAATTCTTATAAAATTTTAAATGATTTCTGTCATTGCCCAGTCCTGCTTTCACCTCTATTTCTACAGATGGCCCCAGGTACACTTCCTAACATGCATTCTAGCATTCTATGCATTAAACTTCATCTCAGAGTCTGCTTCCCAGAGATCCAGCTAGGGAAGGTTGGTGCCAGCAATAGTTATGAAAGCAGGAAATTAATTGATGTTTCAGAGCTGGCCCACTTACCACCTGGTTGGCAATGAGGACCCCATCTCTGGAGGGATAGACAGGTGGACCAAGGACAGCCCCTGGTCCAATTATTAAGACTTCCCCTACAGTGAACTAGGATAGTGCACAGGTAGACGGGAAAACAGTAACTGGTGCTATGTGTTTGGTGTTAGAAAAGTATGGGGGAAGAATAACCTTAAGGACAATGAGATAGGATACCTGCTGCTGTCCTCTACTGAACCTCTACTAAAAGAATATAGCTCAACAAAAGGCTGATAGCAAGTAAAAGCCAAGGACTAAAGCTAGAGGGTCTCCACAAAGGCAAATGACCAGGGTTTCCTCACCTGCAGAGGGCGGGCAGGGAAAGTTGAGACACACGCACAAACCTAGGTCTTAATTTGTGGCCTAAATTATGCTGAAATGGAAAATGGGGGTGGGGGGGGGGTGAGTCCTGATTCATGGGATGGGATTTCCGGGTTGATTTTTTCCCCCAATATCTTGAATTCCCAGATTCCTCTAAATTCTCTGGGTTTGAATAAGTAACTAGCTCACCTCTCTCTATTAAGACCTAGGACCACTCCCGTGCATGAAGAAAATGCAGAGGCCCCTACCTCTCCTCCTAGGCAACATGGCTATACCTATATCTTATAACTGGAATTAAGTCGCAGCTGAACCCAACTGCAGATATGCTGGGCATGGAGCTGGGAGACCTGCCCAGCTTGCACACACATGGGACTGGACTATGAGAGTATCTGATCAAGGAGGTTAGAACATAATACTGAATAAGAAAAACGGTTATTGATTTAGTACTCTGTTGCTGAAATAAAGATTTTAACATCCTGGCAAAGACCCAAAGAACTGGCATGCAGTCATCCTTTGGTATCTTTTGGGGAGTTGATTCTAGAATCCCCATAGACACCAAAAGCTGCAGATGCTCAAGTCCCTTGTAGAAAATGGCATATATTTTATATAAAATTGCATATAGCCTATGCATATCCTCCTGTATACTTTAAATAATCTATAGATTACTTATTATACCTACTACAATGTGAATGTTATGTAAATTGTTGTATTTTATTCTTTATGAAGTGATGGCAAAAAAGACCTCTGTGTTCTGTGCAAACACAATTTTTAAAATATTTTTGATTCTCAGTTATTTGAATCTGTGGATGCAAAACACACTGATATAAGAGGAGTGACTGTATGCTCACTATCAGGTTGTTTCCTAGATGCATGTGGAAAGCTGTGGTTCCCACTCAGAGAGGGTGAAATGACAGAATTATCATAGAAGATGCCAGAAGGAGGGGGGGAAAAGCCCATAGAAGCGGGCATGCAGGAATAGACACACCATGTTAGTCCAGGACACTCACCAAATTGCACAGGAAAGACATAAGTGGTATGCTGGTGAGCGACACATCAGCATCTCTGGGAAAGTTCAATAGTGACTTCCTAGCAATGATGGGAAAGATGGTCACAGAATTAGGCTTGGTGACAGCAGTAGGCATGATAGAAACCACCTCCCACCCCACACCCAAAACAGAGGCCAAATGATGGTAGGTAACTGTCAGGAATCAGAAGGATTTAATTATTATAACGAGAGGCAAGGTTGGAGTGACAGCCAAAAGGGCCTGGCCAGGAGAATGATGAACACAGCCAAGAGAACACAGCATTCCTCGGGGCAAAACATATTGGCAGTCAACAAAGGTACTATTCAGCTTACCATCAAATAAACCAAAAATTAATGGTCAAGAAGCTGAGGGAAGCTGCCCCAATAAAAGCCTATGGATCCTTTGCCCAATTATGGGACCTAGCCCAGGTTTCAGACTTGGAACCCGACAATGCTTCCCAGAAGGAAGGACTTTGCAAAAGCAAAATCTACAAATGGCCAATCAATACATGAAGACTGTTAACAGCAGTTGTCATTAGGAAAATGCAAATTAAATCCAAGGTGAGACACCCTTTCAGACCCACTAAAATGGTTAATAGTAAAAAGATTAACAATAGTAAATATTAACAAAAAAATGTGGAGCATTTGATTTAAGGATCAAAATTCAAGCTAATAATCATCAGGTGTTAGACTTGATAGTAGTCAAAGTACATGATCAGAGACTACTGTGCCTTCCTGAAAACCCAAAGGAATGTGTAAAGGGATCCAGCTATGAGCTTCATTTCCATGGCTTTTTTCCCCATATATTTTTTTAAGTCTTTTAGTCTTTTCAATTTTTTTAATCAATATTTCAATATTTTAAACTCTGAAGATACATTACTTGAAAATATTTCTATGTATAACCTTCCAGACATTTTTTTTTATCCCTTCTGGACTATGTAATTGTTTAGTGACCTGTTTTTCTTTCTTAGGTTTAATTTTAGAAAAATTGATTAATTAGTACATAAAATTTCCATATTTCACTCACCCAGTAAGTTTCCCATATTATTAACATCTTACATTAGTGTATAAGTATTATTATTTGTGGTGATGAAACCTATATTGCTACATTATTAATAAGTAAAATTCACATTTTATTTTTGATCTCCCTAGTTTTTCCCTAATGTCCTTCTTCTGTCTAGGATCCCACATTACAGTTGGTCCTCACGTTTGCTTAGTCTTCCCTTAACTATGACAGTTCCTTAGACTTTCCTTGTTTTTGATGCATTGACAGTGTTGAAGAGTATTGATTAGATATATCACAGGATGCCACTGTATTAAATTTTGCCTGATGTTTTTTTCGTGGTAAGATTATAGTTATGGGGTGACCTAGTTTGTTTTGTTTTCTTCTGTTCTGGATCACTTGAAAAGTAAAGTGGAAAAAGTCTCAATTAGTAGCTAAAGAGTTCTTTATGAGCTCTGGAAAGCTTCCGTCTCTTGCTGCTTTGGTGGGTGAGCTAATGTTCAGATTCTGTGTCAGATATAGTAGAATAGTGTCTTGGAATATTTGCTTTTTAAAAAGGTATACTCAGCCAGGTGTGGTGGTGCACGCTTGTAATCCCAGCATTTGGGAGGCTGAGACCAGAGGATCCAGGTTCGCAGCCAGCCTCAGCTACCTAGTGAGGCACTCTGCAACTTAGTGAGACCCTGTTTTAAAATAAAGAATAAAAAATAGGGCTGGGGGTATAGCTTGGAGGTAGAATGCCCCTGAGTTCAATCCCCAATACTGCAAAAAAATAAAAAGGTATACTCTATGGACTGTAGAACCTATAAAGAAACCACCACTATCACTTGCTTTTATTTAATTAACATTTATTTGAAAGGTACTCCTTTCTCCAATTCCATGGGGATATAAGTCATATTTCAGCTCAATAAAATGATTTTCTAATTACTTTATAATTATGATATTTTATTAAAATACTAAAGAGAAATTTGTTAATGAGCATTAAAACATTACTTGTGATTGAAATTTTGGTTTGGATTTTATTTTTTCTTTTAACACAAAAGTGGAGGCACATAATAGAGAAGGAAAAATTAGGGCATGCTTAATTGACTAACAATAGAAAAGCTGGCAGCTGCGCTTCTTGATATACATTTGAGGCTATTTTTTTGTTATAATTACCTCAAGCTGAACAAATAGAGAAATTTTGAGGGAACTAGAGTAGTTCACTGTATAAAATAAATCTGAGCTTTTTTCATGTTGAAATATAATTTTTATATTATCAAATAAACAAATCAGTGGTCAATTTAGTAATTTTTGAGAACTGAATCCATGCATCCTGTCTTGCAAACAAAACAAACAAACAAAACTCTCCATCATTTCATAAAGTTCCTGTAAAATTCCCATTGAATTCATCCTTTTTCCTCCCCAGAGGAACCCCTTCCTGATTTCCATCACCCAGAATTTGTTTTGCTTATTCTTGACTATGAAATCAAGAATAAATATATATGTGTGTGTGTGTGTATACATGCAGTTACATGCTTTATAATTTTTGTGTCTAATTTCTTTCATTTAACATAAAATTTTGACATTACCCAGCCATGATAGCAGCTCAATGCCCCGCTTAAGAGAGAATTCACAGTCCCACGGGTGTCTGAGCCAAGTGGATCCCTCTGTAATATTTTACTCATCCTGGACAGCTCTCCTTTGGAAGCACAACCCAGAGCATCTCCAGAAGATGATCTGGAAGCCATTTAAGACAGAGGAACATCTGAGAGAATGTAGGCCCAGAAATAGACTTTGATTAAAAAGAATGAAAAAGATAAGGGAAGGGGAGATAAAATGGTCCTACAATATTAAAAGGGCTGTCATCTGAAAGAGGAACTAGATTTGCTGTGTGTGGTTCCAGAATTAGAACCCGTGGGTGGAAATTACTGAGAGGCAGTTTTTAGCTCTCTATAAAGAGGAACATCTTTCAACAACAGGTCATCGGGGTACCTTGAACGATAGTTGAGTTTCTGATCACAGGGATTTTTCAAGAGGCTAGTAGATGTTTGTCATGGATGCTGTTAAAGGAAATCCCCCATTAGGTAGGAGACGACATCCTCTTATGACTTGTGTCTTTCAATTTAGACAAAACTAGGCTTTACTTTCATGTTATACTAGTTGGTCAGAGTAACTTTGTTCTTGAACATTTTTCATAGACAAGAAGGTCATATCAGTTTTACTCCAAATGCCTTAGAACCAGCTGCTGCCAAATATTTAGGACTTGGGATGGATTTTGAGTTCTTATTTTCAAACCATTCTCTACAAGACAGAGTCCTTCCTGTCTTGTTCCCCCAGGTCCTTGCTGGATAGCTACAGACAGTGTAAAGTTTTCATCCCTAACAAACAGGAATACTGCATCCACAAGGGCAATCTCTACCAAAGGGTTTGCCTTGTTTCTCCTCAAGGTCCAGCTTGCAGTTAAAATGAAAAAAAAAAAAATCAGTGCTCTTCAAATCTGTTGCAAGCTTCCTTTGGTAAGTTGGATAAATTGAAAAGAGGAAGTAAGGAGAAGAGAGGAAATGTTTATGACAAGGTGGCTGTCCTTCAGGTAGCTGTAAAGGCTTCCTTAATCTGTCTATAGCATCTGCACCCACCCTTCCTCCCTCATCTCTCAGCCCTCTGCCATTAAGCCCAGATCCAGCCACCTGCTTTATGCCTCAGTGCAGGCAGAGTTCCAACCAGAGCAACTGTCTTCAGAAGAAGTAAGTTTATCACCAGCCAGCATGTCCCAAGTTGACCTGTTACTCGCTTCCATGAATCCCAACTCTAATTCATTCTTCCATGAATGCCCACACAGCTTAGTTTATCCTTTGCATTTTCCCTCCTCCAGCTACTTTTTAGCTCCAACCCATCAGAAAATAAAATATTTCAAACTTCTACACCATGCCTAGGACTTTCCCTCCTTTTTTCAAAACCACCATCTCTGAGAAGCCTGCCAATGAATCCCACTCACTTGCTTCTTTCTCTGGCTCCGCCTCTCACACATTGTAAACAGCCAGGGTACACCAGCGTGACCTCATTTATATTTTAACTTACACACAAAACAAAGGCATTTCAAGGGACCCATGTGATGTTGCATAATACCTCAACTCAAAAGAAACCTCACTTATTTTTTACAAAGACTTGGCAACTTGAACCTTACAGAGAAAGCAGAAAGGCCTCCCGCATTGCAGCCCTAAGTTTTGCACAGAGAGAATGCACCTCCAGCAGCTTGTTCCAAGGAGGCTGGTCAGATGGTGACTGTCCCCACCAAGAAAATCTGCTGAGGCTTTCCTTTCACCCACAGTATTTGCATGAAGCTCTGCCTAAGCCACACCTCTTCAGAAGAACTAATAGGGAAGGAAAAGTTAAATCAGCTTAGGGATTGGCAAGCAAAATAGCTAAAGCAACCTTTGGCTTTTCAGAGCTGATTCTGCTGTCTGAGAGAATCTAGCCATCGGAGAGAGGAAGCAGCCACCATCCAATGCCTCACTCTTAATGAGGACAGAGCTAGGGCAGGAACCCACATTTCCTAATTTGTGAGTTAATTGAATACATAAAGAAAAGCTGTAGAGCGGGTATGGTGGTGCATTCCTGTAATCCCAGTACTTGGGAGACTGAGACAGGAGAATCGTGGGTTCGAGGTCAGCTTCAGGAACTTAGGGACACTTTCAGCATCTTAGTGAAACCCTATTTCAAAATAAAATAAAAACAAAAGAAAGGCTATGATATCAGTGGAAACTAGTGTAACACACAAATAACTGGAATTGACTTGGTCAGTCCCTACCTGCCTGACATTGACTCCCTAAGTCTCAGTTTTCTCATCTATGAAATGGGATTTTTTTTGTACTGGGGATTGAGTCTGGGGGCATTCTACCCCAGATCTATATCCCCAGCCCTTTTGATTTTTTATTTTGAAACAAGGTCTCCCTAGGTTGCTGAGAGTCTCGCTAAATCGCTGAGGCTGTCCTCAAATCTGTGATCTACTGTCTCATCCTCCCAAATACTGAGATTATAGGCAGGCTCCACCACACCTAGCTGAAATGGGATGTTAATACCTACTTGATTGCTTTTGTAAATGGTGGAAAGGATATGGTGTGTGTAGGTAACCTACTGCTTATTGATATTCGCTACATTAAGATCTCCTTCTCTTTTACTGCAGTTCAGCCAAACTCTGGCACTCACTTCAGTGTTAATGTCTTCCAAAGCACACCCGAAATCGTCTCGTACTTTTGAAATATGTTTAGCTAACTCTTTGTGCAACACTAAAATCCTGCTCTTTAAAGTGAACATGTTTAATGTTATTTTCTACACTGTCTGGTCTACAGTCAAAGAAAGAGGACATTTTTTGTAATTCATAACTGCTGTTTGAAACATCTGGGGTTTGTTTTTCACCTTTGAAAAACATATTGCCTCTTAAATTTATCTCTTACTGGGCATCAAATACATTAGCACATTGGCTAAGGTTACAAACATAAAAATATAATAAATCCTGGTTGGATGATAACTAGATAGAAGCTTCTCCCTGAGAATCTCTTACTTTAATTTCCAAACATACCTGTAGAGCACCAAGGCCATACCACCATAGGGAGGGAGGGGGAGAGAGTGAGCGCTAGCTCTTTGGTTGTAGGAGGTAGAGCAGAGTGGGAGTCAGAGCCATCTCAAGTTGTCATCTTCTGGGTTAGATGGATGAGCCCAGAGCTGAACCTGGGCTTTGGGACATTCTCACTGGTTCCCTAGCTGGGCTGTGACTCAGAGAGGCAGGAGGCGTGGAGGAGGTGAGGCCATCAGCTAATGACTTCATATGCCAGCAGGCAAGGCCAAGTAGGTGGGCCTGCTGTTCCCACACCCCCTGCCCCACTATGCACACAACCTATACACCCCCAAGCTGTAGCCTCTCGTTCAGGACTTCCCCCTTCAAAGCTGCCTTAGTGCTCTTTGTAACCTAATTTCACTTCTGAAAAACATGTTGTGGGGGAGGAAACACCCAGAAGAATCTGCCCAGGCTCTGTATCGCCACCCCTCCCCCTCCAGATGGTTCTAGTTGCAAAAGTTTACATCCTGGGCCATCAGAAGTGTTTATATTCTTTTTGCCTTGAAAGCCTACTGTGCTCTGCATCCCTTCTGCACTTTGTCCAATAGAAATACCCGACTGTCTGCTTAGGGGCCCCCCTCCACTTGTGTAGTTGAGCTCTCAGATTAGGGCTACCTTACTTTATTTTGGTATTCTGTCTGCATCACTGCCTTTTAATCCTGAACCTAAGAGGCACGTACTGTTAACCTGGTATCAGGGAGAGGGAATGGAGCCCTTAGGGAAAGTATTCTCTCAGTGCAGAGACAGGATTTTAACCAGGCTTATCTCCAGAATGTTACCCATTCCATATTAATTTCTCCCTAAATTGAGTCCTTGATTAAAAGGAATCTTTGTTTTCTCTCTTAGGAAAGTAAACATGCCATGGATTTATTTTTAATGTAATTCAACGACATTCTTGGTTGCCTATACAAAATCTATGGCTGTCTTTTTTTTTATTAATATAACCTTAATTTTTCTTAGTGTTGCTGTTCCAAATAGCCCTCATCTCTCAGAGGAACTGACCCCACCCTTAGGGCCAGGATAGGACAGACTGGGCTAAAAATAATCCCATTGCTCTTGATAGTGAATGGTTCAGAAATGTGTACGTGAACCAATTCTAGCCAATAACACTAAAAGAGAGATTTGATAGGGCCTTCTGAAAACTTCTGTCTTGCTTGTAAATAATAAATTTCTCTCTTACTGAATGTAAACCAGCAGGTAAGCAGCCATCCAGCCATAAAAAAGAGGAGTTCGGTTTAGGATAAAGCAAATACTAGGAATGTCACAAAAGAGAGATGAGAATGAGATATCGCTTCCTAATGTCATCATGATATCAACCACCTCTGAAGGCAATTCCTCACCTCTGGACTTCCCACCTTAGAAGCAAATAAATTTAATGTTGTCGTGGGGATGGGTTGATTCCTCAACTCAAGATCAGTGGGGTCCCTGGCTTCTGTGATATAAAATAATTTTAGCACGCACCAGTCAGAGACAAAAACAGAGGTTTATTTAGGAAAGTAAGAAATACACATTCAAGGGAGAATATGGGCCACCTCAAAAGTAAGAGAGTACCAGTTGGGGATTTTGGGCTCTTCTTTCATAGAGGGCTTTCATGAGGGAAGGGCAGGAGAAGGTATGTGAGGATGACCTTAGTCTAATAGTCTCCAGGTGGTTATTGGTGGTCTGATGTTCTGGTCATTTGTAGGGTCTTCAGGTTGATCAAGGTCTCCATTATCTGATCAATAGATAAGTTGGAGAGTCCCCTCAATTATAAGTTTCTCAAGATATCATATTTTGAGATTGTCTTGTTAACAATGCACAGGGCACTTATAGTTTCTTTTAGTTAACTCTAGGATCCAGATTTCCCAGGAATTTGGGAGGGACAAGCTTGGGAAAGAGAAATGGTTTGGAAAGTAAAGGTTGAGGAACTTTAGCATCAGGTTCTTATATTAAAGTTATATTTTACTTTTCCTATCTTCTCCTTTCTTCTAATTTATTTCTTCTATTCTACATAAATATATTAACAGATTTGATTTAGGTCTTTTTTTTTTCACAGCTGAAAGCATCTTTAACTAATGTTGGTATTCATAACATTTCTTGTACCTAAAGAACTATGTAATCATCATTCACATCTTGAATGATGGTCTAGAAGCACTACTCAATTCTCAATTAATAAATAACGTGCAGATTTGGCATGTGGTGAGTTCTGTTTGGGGCACTGAAGATGGTGACACATTTGTTAATGTTGGGAGACCTCTGAGAGCTCATGAGACTGGACTGGCTGTGTGATCTATTTTTACCAATAAAATTCAGTGAAAGTTATACTGGAAAATATTTTAGGCTAGACTTTAAAAACTTTTCAGATCCCATATGTGGCTTGGAATTCTCTTCCTTGGAGCCCAGCCACCACATAAGACATCCATCCACCCAGTGACCACGAGGCTGTGAAGAAGACTGAGCTAGCCATGATGAGTCAGTTTCTATGGAATAGCACTGAGGTGCCACACATGTGAGAAAACCTTCTCAATGCAGCCAAGTGAGGCCAGGGAAGTTGCTCAGTGACAGAGCATATGCAAGACTTTGGGTGCTATCCAAGCACTACCAAAAGAGGAAGAAAAAAAGCCTCAAAGGCAGCCAAGTGGACCCCAGTGGAAGCCATATAGAGCTGAAGATCCACCCAGCAGAGCCCTACCCAAGTTCATGACTCACAAATAAGGTGTGGTTGTTTTAAGCAATTAAATTCAGTGGTGGTTTGTTATACAGCAGTCAATAACTAAACCTAGTGGAAAACATAGAAACTTCTTTCTCATAAGTTTCAATAGCAGAAAAACACTTTTCTCTGAATGCTTATCTAATGCAAACTTTGTTAGGGCACTCTATTCTCCAAGTTCATCCATTAATCCTGGTTTTAATTAAAAATGTGTATGCAAGTATCTGTAAGGATGACATAGTTATGCTTATTCCCACCTATCTTCTCCACCTCAATAAAGTTCTTATCGAAGTTTTCAAAAGACTCGACACAGTACAAAAGAGAGAACCAAGAGGAGTCCACTTTCTTGGTCTTGATGCATACAATCCCCAAGCGCCAGTTCCAACTAGTCTCTAGTCTCACTGCTTGGTTTGGCAGGACTGCAACATTTGTTCAAACATCTGTCCCATAAAATATCAGTAGTTTTGAATTAACCACTAGTTCCTTTTAAGCTGAATGGATATTTTGAGCTAAATTTATTTTAACTAGGGATTTATGACAGGAAAGGAAGAGTTCTAATTAAATAAGTATTAGCCTCAGTGTGAATAATGACCCCTTGGAAGTGTCCCAGTCCCCTAATAGCTAATTAACAGCTCATAACTGGGCTCCCTTTGTGTCTCAAGGCAGGTGTGAAAAGCAGGCCTTTGGCTGATTAATGAGATGGGCTCAAAGCAGATTAGAAATGAAAACTGGCTTTATGGACCTGCAAATCCACTCCATGTGAAAAGAAGAGATTATTTTTAAGGCAACCTGGGCAATCGCTGTGGGAGCGGGGAGTATACAGCCAAAAGCAGCCATCTGTTAAAGCCCCCCAGCGACCTCTTTCTCAGCAGTAAGGACAGAGGACAAGACAGCCAGCAGCAAGGGAAATGGCCTCCCATTGTCAGAAGGTCTGCAGGGCTTGAGACCAAAAGCCAAGTAGCCTTCATACAGACCAGCTCTTCTTTTGTCATGATGGTATTTCGGACAAGTATTAAAGTGGACAGACAGCAAATTAGAGTCAATAAATATCAATTTTCATCTCTGCAGTTCCATGAGAGAATGCTGAGAGCCCTTCTCTCCTCTCAGTGGAAGGCTGGAGGCAGCTTCTCAAGATTAAAGGAGACTGCACCCCACTTTCCTCAGGCGATTGTAAGCCTGTACCGTGCCACCTCCCACACATGCTTTCTCTGGCACTTACCAGAAATGCTTTTTGAATAGGCATTTGTGGCTCTGAAAAAAATGCCACATGTCCTTTCAGAAGCCCCTCTCTGCTGAAGATGACCATATCCCTTTTATATAGCCTCACTGGCTAAGCCCTGGGTATCCTGCTTTCATCCCTTGCCCCCTACCCCACCAAGAACCTTTCTACAATGAAACAACATTTATTTTACCAGGAGAATTAATATGGTGCATTGGAACTACTTTCAGTCATGGAGGGAAAGAGAGTGGGGCCTATTACCATGAAATGTGAATTGCTCCTCTAGCACAGCCCGTTTGAACTGAGATCGTGTTGGGTGAACTAGACCCAGGCCTTATCTTAGGGGTGCTCATGTGCCTCTTCTTTACAAGGCTGTACTGAAAACAGATTCAGTGGTGAGTGGAGGGGGAACAACTTCCTGACTGTATAAGTAAAACATCCGATCTGCCATCCGGGATGCTTTCTGTTAACCAAACAGATTGCCAGTCTCCAAAAACATAGGACTGTAGTGAATTAAATATATGGAAGCTCATTTTCTTCCAAAACTGTGACTTAGGACTGACACTTCAAATTGTCATCAATCTTTATGTGATGGTTTACAAAAGACATTTGACACTGTGTTTTCAATTATTCATGACAAACCTTATTGAAAAGTGAATAAAGCTAATGAACAAGAGAGATCTAAGGATCATGAAGCCAAAGATGCTGACCCTGTATCCTAGAAGATTCCTAACCTTCCAATCTCTTTAGTAGCCTCCTTACCATCTGACTGCGCAAGGACAGAACCGCAGTAAGGTTACACAACCAATTCTTACCCTCTTCCCCAGAATGTCCCTCAGATCTCTGCCCCTTATTTTGTTCTACTGGAGTAAAAAAAAAAAAAAAAGAAAAAGGATCAGAAACAAAAAACCATCAGACTGTACTACCACACACACACACACACACACACACACACACACACACGAGAAATCCATGTACAAAAAATAAAAGCATATAGAAAACACCTGGCCTTTATTGAGTCCTTGCAAGGCTTAATGCTAACCCATTTGGTTTACTGCCAAGAAAGGTGTTAACTCCCTCCGGGTGATGGAGACACACCAGATATCAGTTAATTAACACTCCCTCCAGGTGAAGAGAAGCAGTCTCCTGGGCTGGAAAAAGAAGCTCATTTTCTTCCAAAACTGAGACTTAGGACTGACACTTCAAATTGTCAACAGTAATTTGGGGGATGAGAATGTGTCTCTAGTTATTTTAATCAGCAGGATGTACTGAGCACACTTTGGTACAGAACTCTGCAAAAGCTTCTGCAAGAAAAGAAAAAAAAATTGTGTCTTCCCTCAAGGAGCTGATCAGTTCAGGGAGGAAGTTAGCACCAGCAGATTTTGCTATGAAGGATACAGGTAAACACATAAAAGTTAATATGACATTAGTGTTGCATGTATATGGTATACTATTGATTAAGAGGGTGACCATTTTTAAATGTTAGCCATTTCAAGGATGAGGGCATTTTTAAACATTGGACATGAAAGAGTGATAAACACAGATTAACAGCAGAGAAAAGTGACAGGTAAATCCTATGAAAGAGCTAGTCAGAAAATTTGGTTGTATAAGACCATTTAACAGGTTGGCAGTTTCATAGGACACAGGACAGAGATATAATTATAGTATTTGAAGTTACAAAAGGCAGAGAAGAACAAAAATCAATAACATTATTACCAAAATTGGAAAAGGCATGGAGCATGGGGAGATAGTAAAAATTATCTAAATCCTCACCATTTGTGGCAAGAAAAAGTATTATCTACAATGAAGAAATCAAGAAACAAAACCATCAGCATATTATTTATAGTGGTAACCAGCAGAACAACTACAATTACAAATTATCAGAAGGGGACTAGAAGGGAGAGGTCAAATACAAATTGCTTTGTCATTGTGAATTTTCCTGTATCTACTGAAGTTTTATCCTCATGTATGCATTATCTTACTGATAGGGGAACACTGGGGATTAAACCCAGGGACATGCTACCCCAGAACTACATCCCTTTTTATTTTTTTATTCTGAAACAGATTCTCGCTAAGCTGCTGAGGGTCTCGCTAAGTTGCTAAGACTGGCCTCAAACCTGTGATCATCTTTTGTCAGCCTCTCAAGTACTGAGATTACAGAAGTGAGCCACCACATCAAGCTCACTGATTATTTTTAAAGGAGAGTGGCAGTCCCCCATGTTCTAAGTGTCTTTAAAACACTGCTGCATCTTTTATAATCTATTACAATCTCTTAGGTATATTCTGTGTAGTTGGAAAATCTAATACATGAGAAGCTTCAGGTGTTCTTTGCATATAATTCATGCTAATTAAGTCCCTATTTTGCTACTTGCACTCTTCTTGTGTCATTTTTTTAAGGCCTACTGGATGTAGCTAGCTAGTAAAATTGGGCACATTCAATTGGAGAAAAAACAGCAGCATTTCTGAGGAATTTGGAAATATTGCCATTCTGAAATTCTTTATCCAATTATTAAAACACTGAATCTGAAGGGAAACAGAATTTTTTGTTTTCCTGAGGTCCACAAAAAGTTGATCTTTCATATTTGGTTTCTAATCATTCTCTCATCTCCCTACTGTATTATATTCCTAGATGATAGAATTCTAGGATTGAAGAGTTTATTTCAAGGGCCATCTGGTCCAGTTTCCTCATTTGTAAAGATGAGCAAACTGGTACTCACGATGCTACGACTTGTCCAAGGGCACAAACAAATTCGTAAATGTGTCCTCTTTCCGGGGCTTCTGATACCTACAGTTCTCGCCCCTTGACTTCTCCCTACCCATGTGAAGTCCTGGGTAGAAAGTTCTTAAGAACAGTAAAAAAAAAAAAAAAAAATTACCTTTACCACAATAAAGAGGTGAGTCATGTATCAAAATTTCTCTCCCACCCATCACTTCTTAGGTGCTTCATCTTAAAGCACCATTTTTATTCTTTGAAGGAAAAACAGCCTTAAGGGCTAGATATTCTTAATTCAGTCAATGTGGGAAGGGGGTGGTGAAAAAGGAACTCTCCAAGGATAATCACAATGAGAACAAAAGCTTGTCTAAATTATGCAATGCATTATAATTATGCTATAAAATTGCTCTTCAGCTGGGGTGTCAATGGAGAGCATTACGATTTTTAAATAGTTTTGTTCTTGATGGGAATTCACGAATATTTGAGATGTTCATGTGTGTGCATACGTATTTAGGCAAACCATGGAGCTATAAACATTCCTCCAGAGTTCTGTTATCATTTCCCCACAATTATGTCCATATAGGTACTGCCCTTATGGTAGGATCCTTGAGGAAAAAGAATTGTAGCCCTAAATTTACCACATCTGAAGATGCCTGGGGCTTCCTGAGGCTGTAGATTTGAATGAATTTTCCCTCTGCTTTCTATCCACCTGCAGAGGAAGCTTACTGTGAGGAACAAGCAGTTGAGTGAATGGAAAGAAGGTTATAAACAAAGATCAAAGTATGAGAAAGTGCAAAGTATCTCTAAGTAGGTATCTCTCTGAGCACAGCACTTTGCTGGGCATTTTTGGAAGTACAAGAAAGCAAAGCCATTTCTTATTTATAGAATTGACGAAGCCAATGGCTTTATCTACTGGCTCGTGCCATGCCTATAATAAGAGAGTCATGATTTACAAAGATGCTATTTTTAATGGATCCTCTGAGTTTTAAATTCCCACTTTAAGATCGCTCCTTTTTTTCTTCCTTGCCTTAAAATTTGAATCAACCATTTTTTGTTGCTAATGTTTTTCCCTTTATATATAAATGGTGCCCAATCCAGTCTCACATTAGAATCACCTGGCAGTCTTAAAAAAATAATGATAGTAATGCCCATCCCCAAGACCTAGGTCTGAGCATTCATCCTTAGAAAAGCTGCTTAGATGTTTCTAGTGTGCGGTTGTGAGGACTGCTGCTATGTAAATACAAGATTATTCTGTGGAAACTTTAGTCAAAATCAGTTCTGCCCATTAATTTAGTCAAAAGTTCTGTGAACAAGGCCCCATGTGGGATGAAACCATTTGCTGCCTATTCCGAGACCTGTAGATGTCAGTAGATGACTTACAGAGTCCATAGAAAATTCCAAAACTTAGTTACTTCAAGTATGAGGCCATTTTTTTAATTGAACAGTATATTCTAGCTTGCTAGTGACAAGTACTAAATTTCTGTTTCATTATAAAGTTTTCTAAGAGATTCTCTTGTCAAAATCTTTTCCTAGAGACTGATTCCAAGGAGAAAAACAAAATCCATTTCTCCTGCACTCTTACCACACAATACAGAAGACTTCTGTAACCCCAAAACCTGTGGGGATTTCTCCCCACCAGCAAGCAATCAATCAATTCTGCAGCAGACACTAGCTAGGTATCCTCTAATTTGGTTCCATGCTGAGGCTATGTACCCGGAGATAGAATCAACTCCTACCAGTCCAGGGCTCAGTCCCACAAGACTTCAGATATCAGCCACAAGTCCAGGACTCGAGAATTTCTGACCAACCAGATACAAGTTAATTGAGCCTAAAGGAGGGAATCACTGGGTCCCCATGACCTAAGTAACTCTAGCAAGTTAACTGAGCCCAGAGAAGGGGTAAACCCCTGGTTCACAGAACTCGTAAACACTTATTTAGGCATATCAGTTTATTGAATATTTAAAAGATACCAGTAAACAGTCAAATGAAAACATACATGATCTAGAAGAGTCCCAAGCATAAGAGCTTCCAGCCTCTTGGAGCTGAGGTGAATTTTATTTCTGCCTGGGGAGAAACTTAGGTACTGCTGCCCATTGCCAGGGTTATAGAGCAAAAGAATGGAACATATTTTCAGAAGATAGGTAGTAATATCTTGCATTCATATTATAATTTTTCAAAGCATATTTACTGTACTATTTCTTAACAATCTTTAAAACAAGCTTACGAAGTAGGTGGGCTTTTTAATCTGCCTTGAAATAGAGCAGTCAAGTTCAGGTTCACCTATCATTATGAGCACAATAATCAAGACAAGACCAACCTGCACACAGTAAAGGACTCACGTAGGTGTGCCCTTACTCACCAAACCAGACCTGAAAGCTCTCAGCCAGGGGCTGATGCTGAGGCATGAGCCCAGAAATGTTACCTGTAAATAGATTGAACAGAGAGTTCCACTTCTGAATGGCTATCAGAGAATGAATGGTAAGCCAAACGTAATTCCCCATGCCTTGTATTTGTTTTTTGTTTGTTTGTTTGTTCAAGTATGAGGCCATTTTTTTAATTGAACAGTATATTCTGTTCTGTCTGTCGACTTCATCAGGTGAGATATTCTGTACTGCAGGAGATAGGGGAAGAGGAGGAGAAGGGAGATGGAGGAAGGGAGACTGGCAAGTCCAGAACAGAGCAGTCTAATTAAAGGCGGTAAAGTGAGGCTTTTAGAGTGCTTGTCAAGGAGAGTAGGCTTCCTCGAAAGGAAATGTAAATTAGAAAATTCAGAGAAACAATGGATTTTGGTGTAAGGACCTGACTCTACCCTGTGGCTTATTCACCTAGGCCACAGTAGAAATGCCAGACCCTCAAATAACATTGGACCCTTGACTCAAACTTCATGAAGAAGACTACATGAATAAAGGAGAAAAGAGCTAATGCATGTCACCAACTAAGCCGCAGGGACAAGCATCATAGTCCCTGGGACGTGTGTGTGTGTGTGTGTATGTGTGTGTGTGTGTGTATGTATGTGTGTGTGTGTTATAGGGATTGAACTCAGGGGCATTCTACCTCTGAGTGACACTACCAGCTCTATTTTATTTCTTATTTTTGAAACAGGGTCTCACTAAGTTGCTGAGGCTAGCCTCAAACCTACAACCTCCTATATCAACTTCCCAAGTACTGGGATTACATGTATGCACCACCATACCTGCCCTGGCTGTCCTCTGGACTTTCAAAGAGCCAATTAACAAATTTGAGAAGATAAAAAGAAGCACATATGAAATAGGCACTTCAAGCCAATAAGCAAGCAAGTGCTTTGGAATATAGACAGGTCCAAAGTTCTTCTATGGGGGTTGCATTTATTTTGAAAGGAGGGCTGACACTGGGATCTTTACCTGCAACATATGGCACACAGTGATGGGCCTTTTTATTTTTATTTTTGGTACTAAGAATTAAACCCAGGGTCATTCTACCTCTGAGCTATACCCCCAGATCTTTTTATTTTTAAATTTGAAACAGGGTCTTGCTAAGTTGCTGAGGGTCTCGAGAAATTGCTAAAGCTGCCCTCAAACCAGTGATCCTCCTGTAGCAGCCTCCCAAGTACTGGGATTATAGGCCTGTGCCCAGCTCAGTCATGTATTTTCAAAGAAGAGTAGAATTTGCAAGGAAGAGTTGATAGTGGCTGTTCTGCTTTCCAATAATTGTGACGAACTGGCTTATTTGTCCCCACCTGCATGGATTTATTAATTATTAAAAACCAGATAACATGCCTCCCACAAAATGGATAAATGCCAAGAAAAAAATTTTATAAATTATCAATGGATTGAAAATAATAAGAGTAACAAATACAAATTAACAGTTAACAAAATGGTGAGGTGATATTTCTACCTCTCCTGGCATACACTCTTTCTCAGCTTTAATCTAAGGTAAACACAAGATAACCTTTCCAGACCTGAGTGTATGTTAACAAATTTTTTAAATTATTAAATGTGAAAAACCTCAGTTATAGCTTTACATCTATCTACTAGTATTAGCAATGGATCATGCTACTAAATGAATGTTTTTCCTTGAGATATAAGCTAATAATAACATGTAGACATCATAATTAGTGTGATATTTTTAAAATAGTGTATATTTTCTTTATATCACACTTTTAAATTTTTCTCATTTCTACATAATGTTTTGGAGTAGTTTCAGATATTTATATTTAAGGAATCTCATCTCTACAGAAAATCCTCTATTGATAGGCATATGCAATCAGAAACATGAAGTTCATTGGTTTAACAAAGCAGCAAAAGTTCAGAGGTAGATAAATCAGCAGGAGCCCAGGTCAGGTTTCATAGAATTTGGATTTGGAATATGGAGGTGCATAGAGATAGAGTCCAACTTAGAAAAATAAAGTGTCAGCAAAGACACAGACAAAATGTTAGATAGTAGATCTGGCTTCTCTGAGGGCTGGCACTGGGGTAGAATAAAGGTATAATAGTTTAGTTTAGGACATACCTCCTAAAGACAGGAAATCACTAGACTTTTATCTCTTCCAATATCACCCTCAATTCTGTTGATCCATAACCCCAAACATCTCCTTTAAGATGAGTCCCACAGGCACATCTCTATATTTTGGCTGGCTTTCCCAGGTGCTTCCTGGATAACTCCTATCTCCCCATATTCCACAAGTTCAAAAAATGTCGTCCACCTGCAAGAACCTCCTCACCAAATCTCCATTTTCAAACATTCTCCCCCTTTGCATTTAAATTAAGTAAGGGATCTGTGGGACTCAGATTTATTTATTTTTCTAATAGCTACTCTTTTACACCTTTTCAATGAGTTAAGAGTAATTATTATTCAATATATTTTTTTTTTTTTATTGAGCACTACCCATGTTAGGCACTGCTATGGGCACTGAGAGCACATTAGTAGAAAAAATAAACAACAAGCAGTCCCTGATGTAAAGTAACAGGAACATTTAAGTTTTTAATGAATAAATAAACATACAGAAAAAATGAAATGCTACATCTACCAATTAACTGATCTTTGAGAAAGATTTGTCTTAGATGTTTGGCAGCAGCATCTTCTACTTTACAGGGGTGATAACTGTTTTGTGGAGTCAAACAGATCTGGACTCAAATCTCAAGTCACTCACTGATAAGCTTCTCCTCAGAACCAGATTACCGGAAGCCTGTTTTCTCATCTGCAAACTGCACATAAAAATACCAAATTGGGATGTTGTAGCTTTCTAAGAAATAAAATGTGTAAGTGCTTTATATATATATAGTTGGTACTCAATAAATGTTAGTTTCTTTTTCTTAAGTAAATATGCTTTTGTTGGCTTCACTGAGAAGTGGCATGTGTGTGCAGATGACATACAAATATATCAAATTGAAAGGGTAGCTTGGGTGAGGGATCCACAGGAAGAAGCCACACCCAGACACCGCTGATTCCTCTGGGAAAGCTCCTCAACTTCCCAGTCACAATTCACTCTTCCTGGCCCTGTGAATTGTTTATAGACCACAGAGATCTCTACTGTGACCACCTCTGTCTCTCCATGTCTACATTTATTGAAGGCAATGTCTTGAGGGAAGAATTGTTGGATGGGTCTTCTAGGAGTCATCTTGGGCTGTCATAACAAAATACCACTGACCAGGTGGCTTAAACAACAGAAAGCTGTATTACAGTTTGAAAGCGGGAAAGTCCAAGATCAAAGTATTGTCGGGGTTGGTTTGGGGGAGGCCTCTGTGTGTGTGGAGAGAGAGGGAAGGCTCTCTGGTATCTTATTCTCTTCTTATAAGAACACTAGTACTAGTCAGGTATGGTAGCCTGTGCCTGTAATCCCTATACTTGGGAGGCTGAGATAAGACGATTGCAAGTTCAAGACCAAGCTTCAGCAACCTAGTGAGACTATTTCAAAATGATTTTTTTTTTTTTTTGTGGTACTGGGGGTTGAACTCAGGGGCATTCTACCTCCGAGCTATACCCCCAGCCCTATTTTTTTATTCTTTATTTTGAAACCGAGTCTCACTAAGTTGCAGAGTGCCTCACTAGGTAGCTGAGGCTGGCTGTGAACCCAGATCCTCTGGTCTCAGCCTCCTAAATGCTGGGATTACAAACATGCGCCACCACATCCGGCTAAAATGATTTTTTTTAAAGGGACTGGGGGTATAACTTACAGAATGTCCTGGGTTCAAACCCCAATACCACACACACACATGCACACCTCACCAATCCTATCAGAATAGGACTCCACATTCAAAATTTCATTTAATCTCACTCATCTCCTTAAAGCTCTATCTTCAAATATAGTCACATTGGGAATTAGGACTTCAGCATGTGAATTTGGAGGGGACACAATGTGGTCCTTAATAGAGCCTTTGCTTTACTTTTGTCTCAAAGAGACATGTTAATTAAAGAGAGAGGCAGATGTATTATTCTTGATCTCATGAAGGTCACATCTCTCTTCATCAATCAAGATTTGAGTAAGTCAGAGGCAAAAATGAAGAGAAAGGCAGGAAATAATGAGAAGCCCCCTGGTCCAACTAATATGGAAATTGATTTTCCAGGATAGAACAAACACCAGGGAACTGGAGCTCCATAACTGTGTGTCAACCAGGCTATTGACTTACAAAGCACTAACCTCAGCTAATGCATCTAACCTCACTTACTTCATTTTCTAGTCTGTAAAATTAGGTTAAGACTTCCTGCGGCAAAACCGATGATTCTGTGATTTAAAAATAAACAGGGCAACATTTTCCATTTTAAATAATCTCCTTTCCCCTCATTAGCGTTTTCACACTCACTGTCTTTGGAAATATATTTCTCTTGGTTATTTTTATATCGTCTAATGCTTGTTATGAATTTTCTTTCTCTCCTTAACAATGCCCGGCATCTGAGTAGAAATTCTTACTCTGGTTCCCAGACCAGGTGAGAAGCCACATCCCTGACTTCTTGCCAGAACAAGAAATAAAAAAAACTGCTCCCCCCTAAAAAAAAAAAAAAAAAAAACAAAAAAAAAAAAAACTGCTCCCCATGTCTTTCTCCTACTTGAGCCTCAGCTCCCTGGAAAATTTGTCCTTTGAAGGTTTCTTCCCACCACCAAAACACAAATTCATAGGCAGCATTTCCTTAATAAAGCAGACATGGCTCACTTCTTTAAAGAAGCTCAACATAGTGCTCTATTCTGGTCCTTGTGTGTAATTTGAGTTAATTTTGCAACAGTCAGCTGAAGTCAAAAAGACAATGAGATTGCCAATAGTCCTGTTCACAAAGGTTTCTACCTCTCTGCCTGTCTTTTTAGATACCTTGTAGGAGTGTATGTCCTGGTCACTTTGGGATTGAGTTTGGCCTTGAGGCTAGTTCCAGACAATGAGGGAAACTAGTGTCAATTCTGGGTCCAGCATTTAATTATGAGAACATCCAGAACATTCTTTTGCTCTGCCTTTGTGATCAACACTGTTTCTGCTACTAACAGCTCTGAGACATTGAGGTCCAAGCAAGCAAGGACCAAGAGTTGCGTCTCTCCCAAATCCTCCCCTTTACCAACTCAGAACTTGTAGCACAAGTGTTTCTCACTTTTATTGGATAAAACTACCAGCATTTGAGGATTGTTACTGAGGCAATACCTAGTCTATCCTGACTAGGTAAAGACAGCCACTGTGGGCTTTAATCCTTTCCCATATTCTTAAAATCTCCTGAACAATGCGTTCTCTCCACATTGAGTACTACAGACCCACACACATGGTCAAGTGCACTCAACTAAATTTTACAAGAGGAAATTGACTTGAAGCTCAGGTAAAGCATATGTACACTTATAACTCAGGAACCAAATTTGAAGGGCTAAAATGATTGTATAATGTCAGGGCCCTTACTCTAGACCTGTGCTCTCCTCTCTAACATGGCAGTCATTAACCAAATGTTCCACTGAGCACCTGCAATGCAACTAGCTCAGCTGAAGGTCTAGGTTTTTTATTTTATCTCATCATAATAATTCAACATTAAAACTAATGTAAAAGGAAAATTGCATTAATAGTACTTATATTGACTATATTGAAATAATATTTTGGATATATTGGGCTAAATAAGATATATTCACAAAACTAATTATGCCTGTTTCTTCTTACCTTTTATCACTGTGGCTACTAGAAAATAAGTTAAATTTCTTTATATTATATTCACATTATATTTCTACTGAGTGGCACAAGGCTAGAACCTCAGGGTTGCAAATCTTTGTTCAAGTCCTGTGCAGAGAAAGTCTGTCAACTCCCTTGTTTCTGGAACATTGCACTTCCCCCTCTACAGCCCTAGAAATCCTTAATAACCTAAAGGGTGAAACAACTGTTTCCAGGATTCACTAAGTGCTGCCATCCTCTTCTCTAAGGCCAGCTTTCTCGGCCCTGCTGACAGGCCTCCAGCTCTTCCTGCTTGGAGAGTGGCATTCTGGTTTCCTGTTTCTCTATTTCTGTCCTTTTTCACAGAACTACCCTCCAGAGTACCCTGCTTGGATATTATTTATGTTTGCATTCTGGCTCCATACCTCTGAGATGTTTCCATAGCATTTACCTCAAACAAGAAAATTCCCAGCGACCGCCATATTTATTGTAGGGAGAATAAGGATGTATAGCAATATATATAGAAGAGTGCCTATCAGCTCACCATTAAGTTTTAGGGAAAGGAAGCATCTATTCTCACCTCCTAAGAGACTCGACCTAATCTATAGCTTTCCTGAGGTGATTCTCTGAAAATACACCTCTCCTGGACTTATTTTCTCATTAGAATGGCTGGCTAGAGAATAAGTGACTTCTGTGGGATACTTGTGACATTCAGTGGCATCACTCTGGGGTCTGTCCACAGATCTCTCCTCTGGCTTTGACAGTCTGTTGTTCTTTGCAGTATTTAAAAGATCTTGGGTGGTTTAAAGCTTGGTCACTAGAACAAGCACACAAGATCTTCCAGGGTCTATGAAGGAGCCAGCATGCTGAGGGCCTAGGCTCCTTTCTTCACCCTCCTTTGCATCAGATATTTATCTGGCCTTTGGTGCTGTCCCTCTGAATGTCAAATTGCTGATCCAGTCTCGCATTCACAAAAGGTAGGTAAAAGGTCCCCCCACTGTGGCCTGCAGCCTACCAAAGGCCACTGACAGTGCAGTAAGATCATTTTCAAAGCCTGCAAAGATCAAACAATGCTACGGTTGCTCAGACAGCCGCAGAAAAACTCCACTCCCCTCCCTAAGCTAACTTCCTGACCCCAAAACCCAGACTCTAATCACTGAGCCAATAGTTTGAAGTTTGGGGTTTTGACAGCTACAGAAAGTCAGGCTGCAAAAACATGGCTTCCAGATGAGGGGAGAAAGGGGTGCATGAGTTTTCCAGAGTTTGTTTGTTTTTTAATTTCAATCTGCTGGGATCATCTAATTCACTCGATACTGCTTTGCACGCATAGACAGTTTGAGTGCCCTCTCATTCCAATCTTAGAAAATTAGTCACAGGGATTAAAGACAGTTGGTTATCTGTTTTATAAACTAATCAGAAGGACAGAGCCCACCAAGGTAGTACACACCTGTAATCCCAGTACTTGGGAGGCTGAAACAGGAAGATCACAGGTTCGAGGCCAGCCTTCAGCAATTTAGCAAGACTCTGCTTCAAAATAAAAATTTTTTAAAAATCTGGGGATATAGCTCAGAGGTAGAATGCCCCTAGCTTCAATTCCCAATAGGAGAAGAAGGAGGAGGAAGAGAAGACCCAGTGCATCATACATGGTCTCTGTGCCCAAACTGGGAGGTCCAGAATGTTATCTGAGTACAAACTGAGACCCAAGGAGGCACTCAAGCTTCTGACCTCAGCCCGATGGCCTGACCTCATACTTACTTACACCCCCAGGTGTAGAGACTAGATGTATCCCTGCATGCAGTGGGTTGCTGGGTTAGATTGCCTGAGCCTTATTGCCTGAGCCAAATAAGTGCAAGTTTTGCTCAAGCCAAAGTTCCCTCACTTTTCTGCCGAGGAGTGCTGGAATACAGGTTAACAGTAAAAAAGTGACTTACTCTTATTTTAAGTGTGTTTGAGAGTGTAGACTGCTGTGTTTTTGTATGTATAAGTAGGTAGCCACTCTTAAGGTATGACTTTAAGATCTAGAGCATACCCTCTATCCACAGAACTTCCCATCAAGGAGTTGCTGAAGCCTGAAATGTCCTACTACCCATACAGTCATTTGGATTAAGGGTAAAAGTATTTCCAGAAGGGATACTACATTAGAGTTAATTAAAGCCAGCCATAGTGGCACAAGCCTGTAATCCTAGTACTTGGGAGGCTGAGACAGGAGGATCAAAGGTTAGAAGCCAGCCTCAGCAATTTAGCGAAACCCTCAGCAACTTAGGGAGATTCTCTTTCAAAATAAAAAATAAAAGAGCTGGGGATGTAGAATGCCCCTGGGTTCAATTCCTTGTTCCCCTAAAAAGAAAAAAACTAATTAATTATAGGTATTACAATTTTATGGCATATTCTGTAGCATTTTATCAAACCTTTTCTGAGAGCTATTTTGAGAGAAGAAAAACCAGGGGTAGAGGTTAGCTGAGGTGGTATTTTAGAGAAAGAAAATGATGCCATGCGTTCCCTACACATATCTGCATGTGGCCAGCTCTGGGGGGAGGCAGGGAGAGTGGGAGCAAGGGGACTGAGCAGGAATGGATGAACCCAATCTCATCCTTCTCTCATCTGCCCAGCTGCCCTTCACTTGAGCTTGCTTGTTGTTGGAACCAAGAGGCCAGACCTGGTATGGTGATCTTTGTCACTTGCAGGGGAAGGAGGTGTGGTCTTATTTCAACTCAGCTTCCTTTGCTTCTTGGGTGTAGCTCTTACAAGCGATAACTTGCCCTGTTTGTTGGAGCTGAGTAGTTGTTATCTGAACCCATGTACTTCAGCAGAGAGAAGAAAAAGAAAGCACACCTTTGAAGGGAAGGTGGGTGAGAAAGAAAGCCACATTAAAAAGCCAGCCGCTGTTAAATTTGGGCCTGCTCCTATTTGTAAGAGGTTTAAAAATACCACGGGCCCTTTTCTGCTTTTGCATTTTTTAATTTAGCAGCTTGCCCCCATTTCCAACAGTCCCATGTAAAAGCACTTCTTTGGATTGTTTTTACCCCTGCTGAGAGCTTTTCTATCAGTTCTCTGAAAGACTCAGGGACTCTAGAAACCTCTAGTAGAAACTTGAACACTGGCCTCAGCCAGCAAAGATCTGAATTCAAGCATAACAAACAATAATGAAGACCTATTCATCCTGCCCCACCCACCCAGATGCACACACCCCAATCAAACCAAACTAAACCCACACTCCAGGGGTGTGTCCCCCAGGAGCTGCTAGTCAAAGATAAGTTGATTTAGTTGTTGTCGTGAGATAATTGTGGAGGGTCCATGTTTTATGTGGGGTGGGGATGTCCAACAGTTGAGCAAATACTAGACGCACAGAGTTCTTTGTAGGAAATAAAATCTTTTCGGTGTCTTAAATGAATGAGCTATAAAGTACTGTGCTCAAATGGGGAAAACAAATGGGAAAAGACATCTTTACAGGTTAAATCTAGCATGGCACAACCATAAATGAAATACTGAATAGTTGGCAAAAAAAAAAAAAAAATGAAGAAGCTCTCTGGGCACTGATATGAAACAATTACCAAGCGCTATTAAGTGACAAAAAGCAACACATAGAACGATGTGAGTAGTCTACTACTGCGACTGGGTAAAATGTCTCCTCCCTTTCACACACATACACACACACACACACACACACACACACACACACACAGACACTATCTAAGACCCACAAGATAGGGTGTGTTTTACACTGTCTCCCAGTGCCCACAGTGATCAAACCCCAGTTCCCATCAGGGATAAACTTTCCAATAATGGCCTCTACTGACTTTCTTCCCTTTCCTCTCTCCTTATTCTTCTATCAGATTGGTTGCCTTTAAGGAAGGAAATTGGGTGCCCAGGGAACAAAAATGGGAAAGGGATGTTTCACTTCTTATACTTGTGTACTCTGCATTTTGAAATGTAAATGCATTGCGTATTGAAAAATTAATAATAGTTTAAATTTTTTACAGTATGGAGTAGCAAGCTGATTTCAATGGCAAATCAGGCTATTCCAGCCAGAACCCATGCCAAGGCAGCCCAGCAGCCTAATGGCAGCAGGTCCAGCAGGAAGATGATCCTGACAGGGATGTGGTGTGCTCTGCAGCACTCTCCTTCCCAAACCTAAGCCCATCAAGTAGAGGCAAGCATCATTCCAGACTAAACCCACACCAGGTATCGACATCCCATAGCACAAATCTGATCTATAAATGAGGTGGATTTCACTGGTTCTCAATTGAGAAACTTTCTAGGAAGGGATTTTGGTTAAGGGGTTAACACTCTGATTAGGCCAGAAAGCTCTGGAGCTCCTGGATAATTCAAAATACAGCAAAACATAATACTGATTTTTTTTTTCTAATTGTAAATTTAAGGCCTGCTCAATGCAGGTCACTTAAAAGAAAAAAGAGAAAAAGAAAAACACGGGGGTGGAGCTGGTCATGAATTACATGACCCAAAGAAACCACAGTTAATATTTTGGAGTGTATACATTCAGTATGCTGGCACTGAAATGCATCTATCATTTCACTTTCTGGAATGATGAAGGATGATTTGGCTGATGGCCAGAATGCAGCAAGAAAGACTTAAATGCTAGGAAGGAGACTAACCTAAATCCCAGAAGCTAAATCTAAGAAATGGAGATGAGTCACCATCAGTACTACTATACTACTGATCAAATGGGTGCCATCTAATGAGTGCTTATGATGTGCCCGGCACTGTCTCAACATTTTTATTAAAAGTAAAACCCAGACATGTTCCACATTACAAAGAATAACAAAGTAAACACCCAGCTGTGACAGTCATTAACTCATTATCACTCTTATTTCATCTATAACCCCATCCACTGCCAAATTTCCCCTCCTACACACACACACACACACACACACACACACACACACAATTATTCTAAAGGAAATCATAGACATATTATTTCACGCATAAAGATTCACTATACGCTTTTAAAATATAAAGACTCAGCTTTTAAACCCAAACACAATATCAGTGTCACACCTCAAAAACGATTAAAAGTCATTCTTTTAAAATCATCAGACTATGTTGATATTTGTGGGACAACCAGGGAAATTTGAATGCAAATTTTAGATTTAATTTGTTCAAAACAAGATCTAAACAAGGGACATTTGCATTTGCTTGATATTTGTCTTAGGTTTTGTTTTCTGTTTTTGTTGGGGGGTGGTATTGGGATTGAATCCAGGGGCATTCTACCTCGGAGCTACACCCTCAGCCCTATTTTATTTTTTTATTTTGAAGTAAGATCTCACTAAATTGTTAAATCCTCTCTCAGCCTCCCAAGTACTGGGATTACAGTCATGTACCACTGCGCCTGGCTTCTTTTGAGTTTTTAAAAAAACTTTATTATTTTTTCCTTGAAAATTATTTGTTGAATCAACTGGGTCCTATACACTTTCTCAACTTCTGGAATAACTGCATTCTCACAGTTTTTTTTAGTACATTCCTCTGTTTGCTTGGCTTTCTCTGTAAACCACTGGTAGATCTAGAAGCTAGGTTTGATTTCTGTTTAATCGTTTTACAAGAATACTCCATAGTTGCTGTTGTGTACATCCATCAAGACCTATGGTTGTCTCTCTTTGAGTGATATTATAGCCACCAAGGGTCATTACCCAGACCCTTTATTATAATTAGTAGTGGCAAAATTGTGCTATGCCAATTCTGCCATTCTTCTTTACTCCTGTAGAAAGAAAAATATTCTCATTAACCTTTGGTTACCCTGAAATACAGTTGACACATGAAAAGGACAAATGCCCAACCCTCTCTCTCTCCTTATGAGAAATCCAGGGTAATGAGTTGGTTCCTAGCATTCTCCAAAGGTGACCAAGTAGGTTTTTCTCTTTTTAGTATGTTTGTGAACTCATGATTTTAACATATGTAGTGTGTTTTAATTCATTCTCATGTTTTGCTTTTCTGGTGCCCAAGCTTCTCTATTTTTGGCCAGTAGGAGCCTCCTCAAATTGGTTCCTGAAAAGTGTGGACACAAGCCCGGCTATCTTCAAGAACTTCCTTGTGTTCTGGGATGACAACACTCTCAGGATGTCCTCAGACCTGGAACATCCATTTCTTCTCCAATCCCTGGTTTCTTTTTAATAAAAATGTTATTTAGATGCAATCTGGATACTGGGGTGCTTATTTGCTGCTGGATTGACCTTTTTATGGATAGAACCAGGAAATAAATGCTTTTTAATTATGTCATAGGCTCAGAGTAATACTTTCTGTTCAACTTTAGAAAAACAGGGTTTTGCTTCTGTGATTTTATATCCTTTTTTCTCTTTATGTGGAAAATCAAGATTCCTAATTTCTTTAACATAATTTCTTTGCTTTACACGGCACTATATGTAACTAACTCTCTGAGGTGACAATACAGTGCTGTCATGCATTTTTTGTTGTTGTTGTTGTTGTTACTATTGTCTGGCTTTCTGAAGTTCCTTTTCATCTTCACTGTTTACCAGAGTAGGAATGAAGACACATGACTACGTTTTAAATCACTTTTTAAAGCCAGGCATGGTGATGCACATCTGTAATCTCTATAATGTGAGTCTAAGACAGGAGGATTGCAGGTTCAAAGCCAGCCTCAGCAATTTAGTGAAACATTGCTCCAAAATAAAAAATAAAATAGGGCAAGGGGTGGGAGGGATCTCAGAGGTATAATGCCCTTGGGTTCAATCCCCAGGAACACACACAAAAAAGGTATAATTCCTATCTCTATCCTTTCTACCATTCCTCCTCCTTGCTAATTTAGATAATTATTTTATTCAATTGATGGTTCCTTAAATATTAGAATAATGCACATATATTCCTATCACCCTTCCTTATAAGTGTTAGAATAGTATGTATACTTTTATCTTAACTTTTACTTTTATCTTAACTTTTACATTTTATGATGGTGATGGCTCATGGCAGAATATACTGATATTTATCTTCTTATTTATAGCTGCTTAGCATTGCACTGAGTGGATCTTCCATAGTCTATTGAACAGTTTCCAATCTTTTGCTATTATAAACAATGTCATAACATACAATACAGTATATAAGTCCTTCTTGTACTTTTACAACCTATTTTGGGAATAGATTTCTAGAATTTGGATCACTGGATCAAATGGAAAATGTATATAACATTCTGCAAGATATGTCAAATTCTTGTCAATCTTTTTGATTTTCACTAATCTGATAGGTAAGGAAAATGTATCCCAGTGAAATTTTAGTGTATATTTCTATTCTGCTAAATAAAGTGGAGCATCTTTTTGTCTGTTGAGAAGCCATTTTTATTTTATTTTTTTCTGTGAAGCGTCTACTCAGACTTCAGGTTCATGTCTCATGAGTGTGTTGGCATTCTTTATTCTATGGCTTTAGAAGCTCTTTATTTATTGTGGTAATTGATTCTGTGATATAAGTTGTAAATATTTCTTTTCAGTTCCTTTAACCTTGAATTAGATATCTTGATATCCTCAGAGGAAGAACTTATGCACACAAGATTTAAGGAAATTCCATGAGGCCATGAAAAAGGCTAACCACATTTCACCGATCACAAAGCCGAGGAGCGCTGTAGTTTGATATGAGATGTATCTCCAGCCTTGGTTTTCCAGGTCAGATATGGACAGCAGCACATCTAGACCGAGAGTGCCAGAATCTCGGCTCTGCCTGGATAATCTCAGGAGTATCATCCCAGTCAATGCCTGGCGCTTTAGGTTTCCATGTTTGCAAAACACCTAGCAGGACACCCTGTCTCCATTCCTACCAAGTTCATTTATTCCAACAACATCTCTAGACACCTTCCATTTAGATGTGGAGGTGAGACAAAGTCCCCCTGTGAGGGTGATATTTGAACCAAGACCTCAGAAAAAGAGAAATCAGCCATGTGAAGATCTAGGGATGAGGTCTCTGGGTGGAGGGAGCACAAGTGCTAAGGCTCCTAGAGAGCCAAAGCCAGAAATGTGGAACAGCAGGAATACACCCATCCATGAACTCCACCATCAAGAGGCAGGTGGTGAACCAGGGGGGAGTGGTGCACATCTGTAACCCCAGTACTTGAGAGGCTGAGACCAGACCCTGTTTCAAAATAAAAAATAAAATAAGGCTGAGGGTCTGATTCAGAGATAGAATGCATCTGGGTTGAACCTCTAGGACCAAAAAAAAAAAAAAAAAAAAGAGGCAAGTGATGGTAGAGGAGAGTGACATGGATTCTTCCAGAGAAGGAATTGTGGTTTTAACTAGCTTCTGTTTTTGCTTCAGGCTGAGTTTAAATTTTTATTTGTTTGTTTCCCCCGTGAGTTAATTATTTTCACTTTGCTCTTCGCAGCTTCTAGGACATGAGCACCTGCTCTCCTTCCCACCTTTGACTGCTCTTTCTCTACCTCTGAGGTTCCAGGCATCACTCTTGTTCTCCTGGGACTTGGCAGCTCTTCTTCCTGGAGGAGAAAGTCAGTGGGGATGTTCCCAGCGCTGACATGCAGTGCTCTTCATCTAGGACAGGCACACAACCGCAACTCACCCTCTACACAGGAAGGAAATGCATGTTCACACACACTGATAAACACAATCTGTGCTTCGCCCGTCACAGATCAGTCAGAGTCCTTGCACACTTGCAAGGTGCTTCTTTTTGGGTTTTTTTTTTTTTTTTTTCATTTTGTTTTGAGACAGGGATCTCATTATGTTGGCCAGATGATCTTGAACTCCTGGACTCAAGTAATCCTTCTACCTCACCCTCCTAAGTAGCTGGGACTACAGGGATGTTACATCACACCTGGCTGCAAGTTGCTTCTTGTCTGAAGTTTATCCAGGTGCTTTATAAATTCTTTGTAGGAAATTATATTTATCTTTGCATCCTTCATGAGTTTTGTTTTAGCAACACTGGGGATTGAACCCAGGGGCATTCTACCCTAGAGCTGCACTCCAGCCATTTTATTTTTTATTTTGAAACAGGGTCTCATTAAGTTGCTGAGAGCCTCTGGCCCCAAACCTGTGAGACCTACTGTGTCAGCCTCCTAAGTACTGGGATTACAGGTGTGCACCACCATATTAAATTCTTTTCTTTTCTTTTCTTTTTTTTTTTTTTTTTTTTTTGCAGCACTGGGGATTGAACTCAGGGGCATTCTACCTCCAAGCTATACCCTCAGCCCTATTTTTTATTCTTTATTTTGAAACAGGGTCTCACTAAGTTGCGGAGTGCCTCACTAGGTAGCTGAGGCTGGCCTTGAACCAGGATGCTCCGGTCTCAACCTCCCGAATGCAGGGGTTACAAGCATGCACCACTACGCCTGGCTCATTTTAAATTCTTAAATCTTCACAAATTCTTAAAACATTGTCACATACTGAATAGCCCTTAATAAGCTGCTTAATAAGCCTTAATACACTGTTCACTTGTTAATTAGCTTTGTAATGAGATCAACTATTATGAAGCCCTATTTTAACTGTCCTGATGCTATAGTAGGTAGCAGTGACAATTAGACAAACCAAGAAAACTATTCAAAATAAATATTTCCTGTGCTTCAGCAGTCATCATCTCCCTCCCCTCCAGCCCTCACTGCTGATAATAAAGGAACCCCTCCCCACCTTGGGAAAACCTGTAGGACCTGGAGAGGGCAGTGAAGAGCTAAATGAATAATTCTGAAATAAATTCCACAGTGTCCAGGAGCAAAGAGAAGTTAAATGCTTACTCTTTTTTTTAATGGGATGTTTACCTTGAGATCACAAATATTCTGCTTGAGAAATGTGTTCCCAGTCACCTTTTATCTTTGACTATAAAGGATATTCATGTGTGTGTGTGTGCATGTATGTGTGTGTGTGTGTGTGTGTGTGTGTGTGTGTGTGTTGTATGTGTGTTACTGGGGATGGGACCCAGGGGCCTTCGGTATACCTCCAGCTATAACCCCAGCCCTATTTTATTTTTTTATTTTGAAACAGTCTCACCAAGTTGCTGGGGCTGGCTTCAAGCCTGCGAGCCTCCTGTCCCAACCTTCCAAGTACTGGGATTATAGGTGTGTGTACCAGGACACAGGGATGATATTCCTCTTCTTGATGAATATTTCTAATTTAATAATTTGATTTTCATTATGACAGACATTTATTCCAATGCACAAAGTATGTATTTTAAAAGAAACCTAAAATATGGATGTATTCCTTGGATTCAGTTAATAGGTACCTACTAGGTGCCTGGCAATTTCATAAACACTATTATATTTCATTTTGCCTAGATTAATTTGGTTGTTCAGCCAACATTTATTAAGCACCTATAGGTGCCAACACCAAGCCAGATCCTGAGGATAAGCATCAATTCCAGCAAGGGTATTTAGGTATTTAACCTCCAAACTCCACCCCAACCACCCCAACCTTTCTTTTCTTTTTTTTTTTTTTTTTTTTGAGATGGTGTCTCACTAAGTAGTTGAGGCTGATTTCGAACCTGCAATCCTCCTAGACTCTCAAGAACTAAGATTACTGGCATGAGCCACCACAACACTTGTCTGACTGTGTTGTTTTAAGTCACTAAGTTTGTTGTCATTTGTTAGAGCAGCTCTATTTTGTACTCACACTGAATGTGCACTGTGGGTTGGCAAGGCATCTGCTCACTGTCTTTGTCAGCCTCACTCCAGACCCTAGGTTGAGAATTGTCATTACCGTATGCTGCTGATCAACCAAGGGAACAACCAGGGGGCCCAGAGGGCCACATGGAGCATTGTTTCTCTGGTCCAGGACTGACACAAACCACTCTCACACAGAACTCATGGGCCAGGACTAGTCCTATGGTCTCATGGAAGAAGTACAATCCTACCATATGCCCAGAAGCAAAAAGTTAGAAATGGTGGCCAGCATTAAGGACTTTGCAAGGTGGAAAGTTTAAATGACATGGTCCTTGCCTTTGCTGGAGCAATCAATCTAAGAGAAATTTTCCAATGTAGTGTGTCAAGTACTAGTACTGAAGTCCCCCTGGTTGGCTGTAAAAGCCTGACAATAGCATTGATAATGGCAGATACAGACGCAGCGCATTCAACTCGGTCCAGAGAGCAGAAAACAGCAGCCGGACTTTGAGAATCTCCAATCACATTGCCAGAGCCAATCTAGTTATGAGCAGGCTGCCTCGGACGGCCAGAGCCTGGTGCTGCCTGAACAACTCCATTTAGTCTAACTCAGTGCTCACTAGCAAATGTCTCTTTAAGATTTTTCTTCCAACATCATATGAGTCTAAGAATGTGACCTTTAGCCAGGTATGGTGGTGCACACTTGTAATCCCAGTACTTGGGAGACTGAGATAGGAGGATCACAGGTTCGAGGAAAGCCTCAGCAAGTAGTGAGACTCATCAACCTAGTAAGACCCTGTTTCCAAATAAGAAATAAAAATTGGCTGGGGGTGTAGCTCAAAGGTAGAATGCCTCTGAGTTCAATCCCCAGTACCATTAAAAAAAAATGTGACCCATAGGCAGGAATATTTAGGTCCCTGGAAAAGTTTTATTTCTCACTGTGAATTGATGTGCTAGTAAGTTAAATCTGAGCCTGTCTGAGCCTGAAAGATCCAGGTGCATGGTGGAAATCCAAGATAATGTCATTCTGTGAAATCTCATTTTAAAAAGCCATTTACATCTTCTTTCCCTGTTTAACAGACACACTCTTCGTGTTACCCAGTAGACATGAGACATAGCTCATCTATGAATTTATTCTTTATTCGAATTTTAAAGGCTGGATTATTTCAAATATGCAAAAGTACCAACATTATATAATAGTCCTCCACACACCACATAACTGATATGTTTGTTTATTTTTTAGAAATAAAACAATTCAAGTACTACTTAGTATTTTTCCCAACCTTTTCCTTCCTCTTCATCTCCCTCCCCAGAGATATATATCATTTAATATATATGTTTGTGATTTTATGACATATATCTTATACTTTTATCACAAAGAAACTGCTGTTCGGTTTTCAAACTGATATATAGTAAATTCTTCTTTTGTAACTTTTTTCTCGACATCATTAAAAATAGTTAATCCAGCCGGGCGTGATGGTACACGCTTGTAATCCCAGCATTCGGGAGGCTGAGACCAGAGGATCCGGGTTCGCGGACAGCCTCAGCTACCTAGTGAGGCACTCCGCAACTTAGTGAGACCCGGTTTCAAAATAAAGAATAAAAAATAGGGCTGGGGGTGTAGCTCGGAGGTAGAATGCCCCTGAGTTCAATCCCCAGTACCGGGAAAAAAAATAGTTAATCCATTTTTAATGAACACATAATAATTTCACCTATTATGGGGTGTAGTGTAATTCGATACATGTGTACAATGTGTAATGATAAAATCAGGGTAACGAGTGTGTATCTCTGAAGTATTTATAGTCTCTTTGTATTGGGAAGCTTCAATATCCTCTCTTCCAATACTTTATAAAATATATAACAAACTGTTGTGTATTTCAGACACCTGCAATGCCATAGAACATGAGAACTTATTCCTCCTGTATAACTGCATTTTGGCACCTGTTATCCAAGCTTACTCTACTCCCTTCGCCTCTATCCTTCACGGCCTCTACTGACCACTATTCTACTTTCTACTTCTATGAAATCAACTTTCTTAGCTTTTACATACGAGTGAAACACGTGGTACTTGTCTTTCTGTGCCAGGCTTGTTTTACTTAACCTCTAAGTTTATCCAGGTTGTTGAAATTGACCAGATTTAATTCTTTTTTTATTACTGAATAGCATTCCTCTGTGTGTGTGTGTGTGTGTGTGTGTAACATGTTCTTTTTTATAGCTCCTTTTAAATTTTTTCATTGGTGCATTGTGATTTTACATGAAAGTGAGATTCATAGTGATCCATTAACACATGTGTACAACATTATCTGATCTATTTCCTTCCCTGTAGCTCCCGTTTCCACATGCTCTTAATCTGTGCATCTGTTGATGGGTGTGTGTATGTGTGTGTGTGTGTGTGTGTGTGTGTGTGTGTGTGTGGTACTGGGGATGGAACCCGGGCATTCTACCACCAAGCTATACCCCCAGCCCTACTTTATTTTTTTTTTTTTTTTTTTTTTTTTTTTTTTTTTTTTGCGGTACTGGGGATTGAACTCAGAGGCATTCTACCTCCGAGCTATATCCCCAGCCCTATTTTTTATTCTTTATTTTGAAACCGAGTCTCACTAAGTTGCAGAGTGCCTCACTAAGTAGCTGAGGCTGGCCGCGAACCCGGATCCTCCAGTCTCAGCCTCCCGAATGCTGGGATTACAAGCGTGCGCTAGCACACCCGGCTCCTACTTTATTCTGAAACAGGGTCTCGCTAAGTTGCAGAGGGCCTCTCAAGCTGCTGAGGCTGGTTGCAAACCTGCAGTCCTTCTGTCTCAGCCTCTCAAGTACTGGGATTACAAACATGCACCACCACACCTGGCTTGATTCTTTATCTTGAGTCTTGTGAAGAGTGCTACAATAAACAAGGGAGTGCATCTATGTCTTTGATATATTGACTTTATTTCCTTTGTATATATACCCAGTAGTGGGATCGCTAGATCAAATGTTAGTTCTATTTGAGGAAACTCCATACCATTTTCCATAATGGTCCTACCACATTCCCACCAACAGTGTATAAGAGTTCTCCTTTCTCTGCTTCCTCTCCATCATTTGTTTACTTTTTTTTTTTTTTTTTTGTCTTTTTGATTATAGCCATTCTAACTGGGGTGGGATGTTATTGCATTATGGTTTTGATTTGCATTTCCCCAATAGCTAGAGATGTTGAGCACTTGTTCATATGCTTGTTAACTATTTGTATATCTTCTTTTGAGAAATGTCAATTCAGAGCCTTTGCACTTTTTAATCAGATTATTGTTTTGTCGGGAGGGTGATGTTGAGGTATTTTTAAAGTATCTTATATAGTCTAGAAATTAATCTTTTGTCAGATAGTTTACAAATATTATCTCCCATTCTGTAGACAGCCTCTCCCACTCTATTGATTATTTCCTTTGTTGTATGGAAGCTTCTTGGTTTGATGTAATCTCATTTGTCTATTTTTTCTTTTGTTGCCTGTGCTTTGAAGGTCTTATTCAAAATATTGCTTATATCAGTGTTGTGAAGTGTATCCCCTATGTTTTCTTCTGGTAGTTTCATAGTTTCTAGTCTTAAATTTAGGTTTTTAATCCATTTTGAGTTGATTTTTGTATATGGTGAGAGACAAGGGTCTAGTTTCATTCTTAAGCATAGGTTCCCACACATTTTTAATTGCTATATTACAGTGGTTCTTAACCCTGACTGCACATTAGAAGTGCTTGGGGAAATTTTTTAAAAGATTGAAATCAACTACAGGCCAATTCAATCCATGTGGTCAATTTTGGTAATTTTTTAACCTTTAAAAAATGTATATAAAAATGTATGTAAAATATATATTTTTTTAAAGGTTAAAATATGTGTGTATATATTTTCATATGTTAGCTGACAGAAATAGGGTTTTATAAATAGTCATCATTACCTACCATATTAATTATATTAATCAAAATTCTTATGCCATTACTCATTATTGCTATTTGGCTTCTTGATCTATCATTTTTTGAGCAATATAAAAATAAAATTCCTACTGTGGTTGCTGATTTGTTCATTTCTTCTTGAAGTTTTGAAGTTTGAGGTTTGTATGCTTTGAGAATGTGTTACTAGATATTTGCTGGCTCTGGACTGTAATTTTTCTTCATAAATTGTTCCTATTTATTGTTATATAAATCTTCATCTATAGTAATGTCTTTGTTTTGAATCTGTTTTAGTTAATATTTATGTGGTCCCCCAGCTTTCTTTATGTTGGCATTATCTTTTTTGCCATTATTTTCAACTTTATATATATATATGTATATATATATATATATTTTTTTTCGGTACTGGGGATTGAACTCAGGGGGATTCTACCTCCGAGCTTTACCCCCAGCCTTATTTTTTATTCTTTATTTTGAAACAGGGTCTCACTAAGTTGCAGAGTACCTCACTAAGTAGTTGAAGCTGACTGCGAACCCGGATCCTCCGATCTCAGCCCTCAAATGCTGGGATTACAAGCGTGCGCCACCACACCCAGTTTCAACTTTATATATTTTAAAACCATCATATTAGATTATAATTAGGGTTATTTTCTTAATGCAATCTGAGTCTCTGTGTTTGAACTGGTGAATTTGACCCATTTCTATTTATAATGATTACTGATATATTTATTTTATTTCTGTAATTTTATTTTGTGCTTCCTATTTGGCCCTTTTTTATTCCTGTTTTTGTTTTTCTTGTCTTTGGTTGGATTTATCATGTTTTCTGTTTCCTCTTTTGCCTTCTTCTGCTTTTCAAGTTATATTTTCCATGTATTTTGAAATTATCCCTAGAATTCCACATACATAATTAATCAACAAATCTGGATTTAAGCAATATTTCCAACTTCCTTGTAAATAATGAAAGAACGGCAAAACCTTTTAAATTCAGTAAACTATTTCTTGTACTACATATATAATTATCTTCCATTTTAATTCTACCTTGATATAAAATCCCCCAAATAGTCATTATTTGTTGGTACTGTTTTTATTGTTGTTTATATTACTGCTTATCAATTAATACTGTTTTATATCATTAATTACTCATTTTGGATTCCTGGATCACATAGCAATATGAATTTGTGTATGAAGCCCACACAAAACATAGGACTGTGGTTTCATTTTCTCAGTTCAGGATTCTTTTTTTTTTTCCTGAAGTTAATCAAGAACAATGCAGAAACAGAGGCTTCTGTTTGTTGTTGTTGCTTTCCTTCCTTCTTTCTTTCTTATGTTCTGTTTTTGGTGGTACCAGGGATTGAACCCAAGAGCATCCTACCTCTGAGCCATACCCCCAGCCATATCTTTTTTTGTTTTCTTTCTTATTTTGAAACAAGTTCTCACTAAGTTGAAAAGGGCCTTGCTAAGTTTCTGAGGCTCCCCACGAGCCTGTCATCCTCCTATATCAACCTCCCAAATATTGGGATTACAAGTGTGAGTCACCATGCCCCATTCCTTTCTTTCCTTTCTCCCCTACCCCTCACTGAGGGCACAGCTTCAGTCTATGAACATTTCAGCTTTTGCAAAAACCTCAGATTTGCTGCCCACATCATAAAGGTTCTAGCTCTTGTTTCAATACGGTGACCAGTAAGGCCTAAGCTCCTGGTCGCAGGACCCATCTTCCCCACCCCAGAGCAGCTGCTGTTTGAGCTCACAAGCTCACTGATCTGCTTTTCAGTTCTCGCTTTATTTCTGGAATCTAGGCATTTCCCTTTTTTCTTGCAGGGTCAGCAATATACTTCAAAGAACTTTGAACATTTTATTTGGCTTTTCTCAGAATTTGTAGTGGGAGAGTTTCAAGTTATCTTGAACTATTCTTTTGCCAGAAACTACAGATTTCCTATGCATTTGAGTTGTGTGTGTATACACAATAGTATACATTATATATACATGTAACACATATGTATATAACATGTAAACATATAGAGCATATGTATGTGAATATGCATACAACTGCATATAAACTTACTAAGAACTTCCACAATTGCAGAAGATAAAATTTCTATAAGAAATTCCTGATGATAATATGATATAGACTCATTCATGATGATTTCTAATTCTCTGACTGAAACCTCACTAATACAAAAATAATCCTGGGAGTGACCTGGTTGGGTGCTCCTCAATGTGCTTGAGGATTTAAAGAATAAAAACTATAAGCTTTAAATTCGCAGCTCCAGATCTTTATGAGGGCCTAAATGACTACCCCAATAGAAACTTTATCTCCTACAAAGTGAGGCCCATAATTTTCAAAAGCCACACTTAAAACTTCATCTTGCAGGCTGAATTACAATGCAAATTTACTTCCCTATTTTGTAGGGTCTCCTATGTTAAAGTGAAGGTATTAATTATCAAAAAGTGAGACTTTGAACATTGGGATGAGGACTTATGGGTAAATAGATTCCAATGAAGCTAGGCAACTCAGTCACATAAAAAACATCTCTTTTTTTTTTTTTAATTTTTATTTTTTTATTGTAATAATTCGTACTTTGTATATATACATTTTTGTTAGGTTAAATTTCCTTTGCCAAGAGAAGTAGCCCTTCCTCTTTGTCTAAGGAAATACATATCCAAGGAATAAATATCCTCTGGTCTGAAGAGCATATAATCACCTCCCCCGAGGTATTTTTCCTTCCAAGGATCTTCTGATCCTCCTCTAGACTCAAGTCTGAAGATGTCTAGATACAAAGTGTGACTCAAGGTAAAGCCCAATGAACACCAAAAGAATTGAGTGTTTTGTTTTTGTAACAAATCCAAGTTACAACCAAGTCCCAGATTTTAGCCAGTTCCCAGGCCCAGAACCACTCAAATGAAGAAGAGACTGACTGGATTCCCATGAGTAAGGAGACACTGTGGCACAGACAAAAAATAATTATAAATTGTTCTCTTAGCTTTCTCCAAAGAGACCTGTGGCTAATCATCAAGAAGACTGTGCATTGGGGAAGGAAAAATAATTAGGCTTTTCAAGATTTACTGGAAAGCCGGGCGTGGTGTCGCACGCTTGTAATCCCAGCATTTGAGAGGCTGAGACTGGAGGATCCGGGTTCGTGGCCAGCCTCAGCTACCTAGAGAGGTACTCTGCAACTTAGTGAGACCCTGTTTCAAAATAAAGAATAAAAAATAGGGCTAGGGGTATAGCTTGGAGGTAGAATGTCCCTGGGTTCAATCCCCAGTACCGAAAAAAAAAAAAAAAAAAAGATTTACTGGATAGTCCCTAGTTCCCGGAAATCCAAAGCACCACTGTGGTCCACCATCCAGTAGGACTTTATAGATGCCACATGATAAGTGTAGTTTGGGCTCAAATCTGTTTCAGAGTAATCCCAGTGAGTACCCTGACCCCTGAAAACATCATCACTGTATGCCATTGAGGTTTTGTGGCTGATCATTCTGCAACATTATTATGGAAATTTGTAATTGATATGCAAAATATTTAGAGTTTAATACCATTTAAAATGGCTATTATGAAAAGATAAATGATAACCAGTGTTGTCAAGGATGTGGAGAAAAAAGAGCTCTCACACACTGTTGTAAGTGTAAATTAGTATAGACATTATAGAAAACAGTATTGAGGTCCCTCAAAAATTAAAAATAAAACTAGTGTAATAATCTAGCATTCCTGCTACTGGCTATATATTCAAGGGAAATGAAATTAATATATCAAAGACATACCTGCACTTTCCTGTTTATTGCAGCAATAATCCCAAGAATCAAGATATATAACGAGCCAGGCACAGTGGCTCATGCCTATAACTCCTGCACTTGGGGAGGCTGAGATGGGGGATTGTACGCAGGTTCAAGGCTAGTCTCAGCAACTTAGCAAGACCCTCAGAAACCTAGCAGGACCTTGTTTCAAAATTTAAAAATCAAAGAGACTCGGGAATAGCTCAAAGGCACAATACCCCTGAGTTCAATCCAAGTACAACAGCAACAACAACAACAACAAATGATATAGAATCAACCTGAACATCCATCAGTAGATGAATGGATAAAGAAAATGTAGCATATGTACACAGTGGAATACTATTCATGCACAAAAAAATAAAAGAATCCTATAATTTGCAACATGGATGAACCTGGAGGACATTATGTTAAGTGGAATAAGCTAGGCAGGTAAAGACAAATATTGCATGATCTCATTCATATGTAAAAGCTAAAAAACTTGGTCTCATAGAACAAGAATGGGGATGGAGCCGGGCGTTGTGGCACACGCTTGTAATCCCAGCGTTCGGGAGGCTGAGACCAGAGGATACAGGTTCGAGGCCAGCCTCAGCTACCTAGTGAGGCATTCCGCAATTTAGTGAGACTCGGTTTCAAAATAAAGAATAAAAAATAGGGCTGGGGGTATAGCTCGGAGGTAGAACGCCCCTGAGTTCAATTCCCAGTACCACACACACACACAAAAAAAAGAATGGGAATGGAAGGGTAAGGACATACTCAAAAACAAATTTTCAATTAGAAAGAAGGAACAAGTTTGCAAAATCTATTGTACAATATGTTGACTATAGTTAATAATATATCATATATTATATATATATTTGTGTGTGTGTGTGTGTATGTGTGTGTGTGTGTGTGTGTGTGTGTGTGTGTGTATGTGGTACTGGGGGATTGAACTCAGAAGCATTCTACCTCCAAACTATACCCCCAGCCCTTTTTATTTTTTGTTTTGAAATAGTGTCTCACTAGTTTGCTAAGAGTCTCCATACATTGCTGAAGCTGTCCTCAAATCTACCACCCTCCTATCTCAGCTTTCCAAGTACTGGGATTACAGGCATGTGCCACCACACCCAGCTAATATACTCTTGAAAAATGCTAAGGAAGTGGGTGTAAAATATTCTCCCCACAAAAATGATAACCATGTGCCGGGCGTGGTGGCGCACGCTTGTAATCCCAGCATTCGGGAGGCTGAGACCGGAGGATCCGGGTTCGAGGCCAGCCTCAGCTACCTAGTGAGGCACTCCGCAACTTAGTGAGACTCGGTTTCAAAATAAAGAATAAAAAATAGGGCTGGGGGTGTAGCTCGGAGGTAGAATGCCCCTGAGTTCAATCCCCAGTACTGC